>RJWM01002845.1:0-121821 GCA_004363535.1 Dasyprocta punctata
GACTAAGGCTGAGGAAACTCACACTGGGGTCGTTTCTCTTGCTGTCATCCAAGGTCCCCAAATATCGTTGAATACCCAAGTAAGAATTTTCTGTCTCCATTGGCTGAATGACTGAATAATCTAACCTGAGGGAGGCAAGGATTTGCCATTTGGTGTTTTCATGCGGATGAAGTCATAAATGATGAATCACTTGTAACTGGATGCTTAGTCTCTGTGTGGTTTCCAAACTGTGATCTCATTTTATTCTCACAACACCTCCCCCCCAACATCATGTCTTGTGGGAGGACATGGTGAAACTGTGATTGGTCTCCCCAATTTTCAGATAGGAAAATTGAGCTTGGGAGAAGATGAGTGACTTATCTGGGTCACCCTAAAGTTAATGTCATGGCCGGGGCTTGTCCCTTTCAGCCTGAGGGTTTTTGTAGGAGTTCAGTGGCTAAGGTCATTCAGATTGCCAGGAGCACAGAGCCACTGAGGTACCTCGGAGATGTGGGGATGATGAGGGAGTATACTGGGACTTCACAAACAGTGTGACCACTTGGTTTTTTGGTTTTTAATTTTTGTTTTTATCAGTACATGTTTGCAGTGCCTGACAGTTACATTCACGAAGAGGAGTTGGTACCTGTACCTTACACAACTTAATTCCGTTCTTTTCCCCCTTCTCTTCTCTCTCTACCTCCCTCTTCTTTTGATCCCCTTCCCTTTTGCAAAATTATCTATCTCCCTATTTCCTATTATCTCTTATGGTGCTCTTTAATTGATTTATAATTCACGTTTCTCATACAAGAGAAACCATGAAATACTTAAGCTTGTGTGTCTGATTTATTTCACTTAACACTGCAGTCTCATGGCAGCATGGCCTCTTTGATGTCAGAGTCTACACTGCAGTGTCAGACCATGGCCAGGTGGCCCCTCCTGTGCCTTCCAAAGGAGCAGCATCAGCTCCCCACTTAGCCTCTCTTAGTCCTGACGCTCAGCCTCCTACAGTCCCTGCCTCTCCTCCTGTCCACTCTCTGGGGCTCCCGTTTTAACTCCCTAAGAGACAGAGTGTGTTAGCTAGGCAGGCATTTGGGCTGCGTAAGCATGGGATCTCAGGCCGTCTTAGGAATACTTCTCTGGGGGAGTGCAGTTTGGAACTCGGAAAGGAACACCGAGGTTACTTTCCACATGTTCCATCCTTCTTGGTTCTCATCTGTCCAGCGCCCTAAGCCAGTCTTACTCCAGAGCCCTGAAGACGGCATCAGACCCACTCAGCCTATCACCTCCCTGCCAGACCTTAGGGGCCGTCTCGGGGCTCAGCAAGGCTGTGAGCTGGTGCTCTCCCCGCCTCAGTCCGAGCAGCTGCCTGTCCTGAGCAAAGTTCTATCTAGCCCTGCTTCTTTGGAGTGGGGAGCTGTTTTCATGAGGACAAAATATTAGGGAAAGCACAGCCACTAAGATCCATAGGGTCTTCAGTTTGGCCCCTGTCTACACTCAGTCTCCCCCAGCCAGGCCGCCTCACAGAGCACTCGTGCCTATTGGGTCCAGCCTAGAGATGGGAGCATTTGCTTTAGGTGTGGATGCAGTTGACAGGAGCATAAATCTCAAACTGACACAGTGGCCATTGGTATGCGAAGGTGCTGTGCAAAGGGATGTTTTCCCAGGCAGGGGACAGCTCTGATGCAGACAGATTTCCAGCAGTCGTGAGCAGAGAGGGATAGCGGTTTCTTGCAGGACCCCTGGTCAGAGGCCTATAAGCCCGCAAAGTGTGGGACTGATGGGTAGACACAAGGTGGGGGTTACATCCTGGAGATCTGGGAAATTTTGCACAGCAAGCAGGGAGGTGAGAATGTGGTGACAGCCCCTGTGGGCATGGGAAATGGTTACAGTGGGTTTGCAGAGACCACCTTGAATGAGCCCAATGCAGAGAAGAATTCAACATGACGTGAAAAGAAAGGACAAGATGTCACTCAGGCTGAGCTGGGGCTTCTATAGACCACCAGTGGGCAGTGTCTAGGGACTGTTGGAGGGACTCAGCACAGCCATGAACTCTTGAGGAGGTCATGTGTCTTTAAGCCTGTGAGCTACCAGCCTCCCCTCTGTGGCCTGGGATGGGCCTGGGCGAGGACTAGGAAGAAGATTGCAGCTCTTGCTCTACTTCCCCATTCTAGAGTGGGCATTTGGCGCTGCTTTGATCAATTCCTGAAAGCCAGGTAGATGATACCTAACAGGGAGTAAGAAACCAGGCCTCCCCACGAGCTCTGAGGGCAGGGGATCTACCTGTGCAAGGTGTCAGTGGGATGCCAGCAAGGCCACCCAATGCAAGGCACTTCAGGGAAACTGGACATTTCTTTTCATGGGACTCTAGTGTCCTCATAGCTCTCCTTCATGGAGGCATCCAGAACAGGAAGCTTCCAGAAGCAAGTGACTGGCCTACCCATAAGCCTGTTCCTGTTGGCTCAGAGGGGGCCCAGGGTGGCATGAGGAGCCTCAGTTCCAACATGCTGGGGGACTTGGGACAAGTTATTAACTGCTTGAACCTTGATTTCCTCAACTATAACCTGGGAAACAGCTATACGATAACCACCAACTATAATGTGGTTGTTCTGTGAGTTTTGAGGAAAGTGGCTGAGCACAGCTGAGCTCTGAGCACACCTGAGCCATTCTTGCAGTTAAACTGGGATGGAACTGGCTTCCTGTCCTGTTCACCTTCATGAGCCCAGGGGCTGTCACACAACAGATGCTCAGTAAATTCTTTCTTAGTAAACTGACAATAGAGAAGGAGCATTTTGAGACTCATTATTAATGATGACCATTCATCACCAGCAGAAAGAGAGGCCAAAGGGCCTGTTAGAAATGGCATCAGGAAGTCAACAAGAGGTAAGCCCTCCCTGAGAGTCAGCACCATGTGCAGGCTGCTGCAGGGAGAACCAGATGCCAGGCTTTTCCTGTGAGTACCATTCATGGACTGTGGGGTAAGAGAACAAGAAATCAACAAGAAGCAAGCCCTCCCTGCAAGTTGGCACCATGTACAGGCCACTGGGGGGACAGCCAGATGCTATCCCCTTCTGGTACATGGGCTGGGAAGCAAGAAGAGCTGACCCCCTACCCTGCCCCTCGCCGTAAGTGACCTGCTGATCCAGAGAAACACAGGCTGTGATGATGGCTATTGAGGTAAAATACAATTTAATGCTTGTAATGTTCAGTGTTTCACTGACTTTGCAGGGCTAAAGCAGGTAGTCTAATCATCTATTCAGAGGATAACAATACGTAATATAGCATCTAAGGGGGGTCTCCTTCTGAAGGTGGTAGCCATTGTTAATTCCTTATTATATTGTTTTGAAGTCCTGTATATTCTTTATTGGTTTTTTGGGGGTTGGGTTTTATTCTGTTTTGTTTTGTTTGATTTTATTATATCTGATGGCATGGGCAGCTATTTCAAAGATAACAAGATATATTATGGTAGTCATTTTGGATTTACTATTATCTTATTTTGAAGTTCTTTATTGCATTCATTGTTTTGTTTTTATTGGTTCTATTCTGTTCTATTTTGTTTGATTTTTATTATGTCTGAAGGTATGGGCAGCTATTTTGAAGACAACAAGAGGCATTATGGTAAGTAACTATTGTTGATTTCCTATCGATGCGAAATCCTGTGTCACTTATACTGGTTTGTTTTGGTTGGTTTTATTCTGTTTAATTTTGCTTGGTTTTATTCTCTTTAAAATAAAAATTAAAAAAAGAAAGAAAGAAAGAAAGAAAGAAAGAAAGGGCACATCAGGCCAGCAAACCTGAGTTCTAGCCTAGCCCTGCCACTGGCTTGCTGAAGGACCTGTCAAGACACCTTTCCAGTCTGGATCTCAGTTTTCTCACTTACTCAGTGAAAGAATTGGTCAAGACGAGCTTTCAGATTTCCTTGGCTCTGAGGTCTGGAGAGTTTGCTGGTGGGTGACCATGTGCCCACTCCCTTCTGAGTACATCATGATCAGGGGTCACTTTCCTGGCTCCACTCTCCTCCATCATGTTTTCCCTTCATCTTCTGTGTGTTCTCAACTCTGGTTGGGCTATTTTCATTTGATAAATTTAAATGCCGCTTTGGTCCTTTTCATGCACACATGCTCTGTTTCCCCCTCCTACCCCATTCTGGGAACTCCCTGGGGGCAGCAGCTCTGTCTCCTCTACCAACCTTATAGATAAGCCTATCTTCTAGCTCAGCCTGCAACATCTTTCCTCTCCCTCTCGTCAGCGTGGGACAAGTCTCATCTTCACCCGGTCTCTCCCCTGGATCCACCCCTTACCATGGGTTGGAGAGGGCAGAGTGACATATTTGCTGACAGACTGATGGCCAGCGCTCCACGGGGAGGAGGCCAGCAGCCGCAAAGGTGCAGTCTGTGCCAGGTGGACCTTGCCAGCTAGAGCTATTTTTAGAAACCATGTTTGCAAATTTTGTGTTAATAGTGTCTCTGTCCAAGCTCTGGCTCCCAGGGATTAGGGAGGGAAAGAACCTTTGAGAAACCCTCCCTCCCTGCTTGTCCTCCTCCTGGTTTGTGTAGTCCTCACAGGTGGCTGGGATCAGTGGGGGACCTTCCCCACCATCCATCTGCAGACACAAGGCTAGTGGGCCGTGGGGGAGGTGCAGAGGCACAGAGCTGAGGCTGCTAGATGACTGTCTCCAGGGGGAGGCAGAACCCCAGGCCCGAGACACTCTGGAGATACCCTTGTTGGTGCTTAGTCACTGGATGGGAACTTCCAGTTTCTTTGTTCTCTCCTTCAGCAGTGAACCTGGGCCGGCTCAGACTTCTGTATTCCTTTAATGTTAATGATTCCCACCCTCACCAGGAGTCGACCTGGCCAGCCCTGATCCTGAGGCATCAGGTGAAATGCTCTCTGGTGCATCTTCCTGGGCCAGACTATGAAAGGAGAGAATGGGTGGCAGAGGGGGGCACAAGCCCTTGCAGTCTCATCCTCAGGGGCTGCTGGTCTGGCAGGAGGAGCAGAGTAGGGTGTCAGAGTTTGAGCCCATCCTTACCTGGGATGAGTATTCCAAAGAGATGTGGTGGTACGGCAGGGTATAACCTGCTCTGAGCTGAAAACTGAAGGGTAAGTAGGATCTGGGTAAAAAAAACAAAAACAAAGCCACATGGCAAGAGCAAGGGCAAAGGCCAAGATTTGATGATTCAGCCACCTCAGGCCAGGGTACCTCTCCAGCCATGGGGGCTCCCAGAGACGAGATGCCCATCTTTTCCTGCCCCTCACCCACTCACACAGAACTTGCCCCTGACTCAGTAGGGATGGAAGGGCCCTCACTGCAGGACCCTGGCACAGGTGCACACAGCCAGGGTCCCGACGACTGGGCTGGAAGGAACCTGAGAAAGCCTACAGGGCTTCTGTCTATGGTCCTGCGGGATTCTCCCTCACTCAGATGGACAGCTTGACAGGTGGCCAGCAGGAAAATCCTCCCTGCTGAAACCCTACTCTGTGCAATAGATTGGCCCTTCCTAGAACCTCTCCCTCTGCTCAGAGGCAGCCTCCTGTGGCTCTTGGAGACACAGTCCTGGGTTCTAGACTAGCTTTTTAAAATTGTTATTGTTGTTTTGATTGTAGTGCTGGAGATTGACTTCAGGGTCTTTCACACTGAGCTGCATCCCCCATCTTTCTTTCTTTCTTCTTTCTTTCTTTCTTTCTTTCTTTCTTTCTTTCTTTCTTTCTTTTTCTTTCTTTTTCTTTCTTTCTTTCTTTCTTTCTTTCTTTCTTTCTTTCTTTCTTTCTTTCTTTCTTTCCTTCTTTCCTTCCTTCTTTCCTTCCTTCCTTCCTTCCTTCCTTTCAATTTTTGAAACATGGTCTAAGGCAGTAAATTGCAAGGCTAGTCTTGAACTTGCGATCTTCCTGCCTCAGCCTCCCAACATGCTGGGATTATAGGCCTGCACTACCATACCGGGGTCAGCCCTTTCATTTAAAACTATGTGGGTCTGAGCAAGGTGCTTAGCCTTCCTTGGCTTCATCTGTAAAATGGGGCTATTAAAACAGTTGGGAGGATTAAACAAAAGGAAGCACAGAAAGCCTTAGCCTAGAGCCTGGGAGCCAGTAAACATTCAAAGTTAATACCACTAAGTTTTCATTGTGACCCTGTTATGGAAGGAGAAACTGAGGGTGCGAGCAGGGAGGGACTCGCCAGAGGTCGCAGGGTGCTCGCCGCGGGCGGCCGTGGCCTCAGGGGCCCTCGCCAGGCTCCGGCCCCCCTCTCTGCCTGGGCACCGCTCAGCGGCCGAGCTTTACGAGCAAAAACAAACACGTCCCACAAGCGGCCCCTGTGCGGCAGGGCCCCACGCCCGCCAGCGCCGCGGCCGCCGGGTCAAAGCCGGCTTTGTGCCCACCCCGCCGCCCCCGCGGCCCAGGCGATTTTAATTAGCGTCTGGGTCTGCGCCGGGAGACTGGAATCAAAGCCCCCGTTCTTCCAGCGCCCCCGCCCCGACCCCTGTCTCCTGGGTCCCCGGTGCTCCGCGTACCCCTGCCGGCAGCTGCTGGAAGTGGAGCCTCCTGGGGCAAGTTATCAGCCCTCAGAACCTCAGTTTCCCCGTTACTATTAGCACTCAGGTCAGCCAGCCCCAAAGTGTTGCTGGAGGTTTGTAGAAGAAAACGGAAAGTTAATAAATGTGCTTGTTCTGGGGGGAGGCACAGAAGCCCCTTTTTAGGACAAGTTGTGGAGGTGCTCAGCAGGCCACAGGAAAAGGCAGCCCGGGTGGGGGGAGCAGGGTAGCAATAGTGCCCCGCATGGGCCAGAGCTGGGCCCCAGATCAGGTGAGGTAGATGTGCTCACTTGTGGCTGTGGGAGCCAGAATGTCAGATGCAAGCTTTGCAAAGTCACCCGGGCTGCTGCACAGAGCAGAGCTTCCAGGCTGAGACTCTAGAGTAGCAGCCCCGCGAGGGAGGGGCTGCTACTCTAGAGTCGGACTGAGGCAGCCCCGCGAGGGAGGAAGAGGGGGAAGAGGACTTGCAGGTCACGCTGGATCCTGGGCGGCGTTCTCCACCCAGATGCGGATCCTGATGCTCTGGAGGGTTTTCTGAAGAGTAACCAGGACCTTTGGGTCTACCTGGGATGCTTGTTTAAAATGCCAGTTCAAGTAGAGAGCAGTGGCACCTGCCTGCAGTCCCTGCACTGGGGAAGCTAAGAGAGGAAGATGCTGAATTTGAGGCTAGCCTGAGCTACATAGGGAGTTCAAGGCCAGCTTGGGCTACCTTGTGAGACCCTGTTGCAATAAACATATATATATATATATATATATATATATATATATATATATATATGTATATATAAGCTCCATCCCATACCTGCTAAATCAGAACCCTTGGGCCTAGGGTTCTGATTCAAAATTCACATTTTGAACAATCCCCGTGTTGATTCTGTTGTATGACTATGGGGGTGTGTAAAGGGCAGATGAGCCACAGCCTAGAAGGAAAAAAAAAGTGCAATTCCTGGTCTCCATCCCTCCAGCACCATGACTGAATCAGGGTTTTCGTTCCTGCCACTGAGCATCTTGCCCTGATGGGGCTCCATGTCTTTCCATGGGCCTCAGTTTTCTCATTCATAAAATGGTCATGGTCTCACTCATCTGGTCTCCTTCCTAAGGCCATCAAAGAATCAAGGGTATCTGTGAGTTAGAAAGGCCATCAAGGGGCTGGGGATATAGCTCAGAGGCACTAGTGCCTGCCTGGCAAGCACAAGGTCCTGAGTTTGAGTCCTAGCCCTTCTCTAAAGGCATTTTTCGTGCATAGCTGCTGTTGTTCAGCACCCTTCTGTGGTCCCCCAGTGCCTGGAAAGTGACACTGACACCTCTCCAAACCAGGGCCTGGCTGCATCTAATCCCCCATCTTGTGCCAAAATAACTCTACACCCCTTCTCAATCCCAAACACCCAAGCTTATCTGCTTCCTTGACTTCACCCAAATTGTCCCTTTATTGGAAATATTTTTTCTCCTCTCCTTCCTCTTCCACTTTCAAATAGCCAAATCTTATTTCTTTATGATCCTGCTGAAAGGCTATCTCCTCCATCCTGCCCCTCCCTGCCTAGTCAAAGAACTGGCTACCCTCTTCATTGGTTTTGGATTTTGGAGTTTGATAAGACTGGTTTGTTGCCCTGATTTCACCACTGCGTGACCTTGGACCAGTCTTTTAACTTCATTGAGGCTCATTTTCTCCTTGTGATTATTGAAGGAATTCAGAGACATAAAAAGGGAAAGTTTTTGGGACAATGTCCAGGTAGCACAGGCTCACAATTAAGAGTACAGACACTGAACTAAGCTGTGTCAGTTAGAATCATGCGTCACCCTTGCTCATTGGCAGGACGACTTCAGGTAGGATTATGAAATACCTTTTTGGCTCAGTTTCCCCAACTGTACCATTTAATAATAGTGCAGCGGACAGACTGCATTGCAGGGTGGCTCTTATGATGGTCGCACTCTATATAATCCACCTGCTTTGAGTGTGGGCAGGACCTGTGAATTGCTTTTGGTTGAAGGGATATGGCAAAGCTAATAGCATTTGGCAAATGTAATTAAGATCCCAAATTAGTTGATCTGAGTTATGCAAAAGGGTAATTGATATCATGGGCAGGCCCGATTTCATCAGGTGAAAAGTCCTTAAAAGAGGACTAAGCCCCTCCCTGGAGACAGAGCCCTTTTCTCCGATTCTGACTTCTGTTCCATTGAGTGAGGGTTTACAAGAAGAAGGCATATGGCAGGGAGTTTCTGGAGGCTTCTAGGAACTGAGAGTGACCGCAAGAGCTTTTAGCCAGCATGGGAACAGGGACCTCTGTCTATGGAGTTGCAGTCTGCCAGCCACCTGAGGGAGCTTGGGAGTGAATCTTTTCCCCTTGAGCCTCAGATGAGACCACAGCCCTAAGTAAGACCTAGATTTAGGACTGGTGAGTCTCTGAAGCAGAGAACTATTCCCAGACTTCTGACCTATGGAATATATGAAACAATTAATGTGTTTTAAAATGCTAGCTTCATGGCAATTTGTTACTCAGCATAGAAAAACAAATACAGATAGTATGTACCTTTAGCATTCTAGTGAAGATTAAATGAGGTCCTGGAGGTAAAGTCTTGAACTGGTGCCTGACTTAAGAGAGATGCTCAGTAATTGGGTAGTAATTAGCTGCCTTTGTTATTATGTCTAGGATGTAGCACTTGGCAAAAACACGTTTTCAATCACCTGATTATTAATTAGCATGTTTAACAAGGCCATGGGACCTGCAGGCAGAAAACCTACATATGAGCAAACTTGCCATGAGACCTTCTTGTCTGTTCAGGTGCTTTAGGCTTCAAGTACAGAAAACCTGACTAACGGTGGCTGTCTTAGATTGGGATTCCTAGAAGCAGAAGTTGAGATGAGGAGTCGTGTGAAAGTGACACGTTGGGAAGTGTTTCCAAGATACATATGACAGAGGACTGGAGCGGTGGGGTGAGAAGAAGGCAAAGCAGAGTGGGGGTCAAGCCAGGTCCCCAAAAGGAACTTAGCTCAGTCTTGCAGAGAAGCTCTGAGAATGGTGCAGATTGCTCCTTGGTCCTCTGCATCAACCCAGGGGTACTGGAGATTGACACCTCCACCCCATCAGTCACTGGCTAAGGGTCAGCGAGGGAAGAATGTGGGGTATAAATTCCCAAGATTTCTGGCACTGGGTTTGGCAGACTAAGCCCAGTTTACTTCCAACATGAAAATGGCAAAGGGGAGAGAGGCATCAAAGTGGGGCATATCTCCAGTACTTTTACACTGGTATGAACTGCAAAGACATCTATTGTTTTCTTAACAAGAAACCTGGAGGTAGAAGTTCTGCAGATTGGTTCAATGTGGATCATCAATGTTGTTGAGGACTTAGCAGCCTACTGTCTTCATTGGCTTGCTGGCTTTCATCATCTCCAGCCTTGTGGTCACAGGACGGCTGCTGTAGCACCTTGTCTCATGTCTTAAACTGAGAGCATCTGAAGCAAGAAGCAAAGGGAGGGTAGCAACAGAAAGGCTCTTTCCTCGCTTGAACCCTATGAGGAGGAAAATCTCCCTCCTCCTCCATCGGCATAGTATTGTGTAGCCTGCCCTAGATCAATCACTAACAGAACACAGTTGGACCACCAAGATAGGCTTAGATCACTCATGGTTCACCCAGATGCTCTGTACCCATCCAAAAAGTGTTCTGTTGGAAAAGAAGCGGGAGGACAATGACCACTGGGTGGACAGCCCATAGCATTTGCTACAGGACATTTGTTTCTCTCACTTGCAAACCAGGAGTATTGATACCTGCCTCTGGGATTTATGGTGAGCACTAAGATCACTGGTGTGTGAAAGTTCCTTGAAGTGCTGATTTTGAGTGCTATTTGTATCCATACCGTTTTTTACTGTGTTGCCCAGGGGGCTCCTTGGAGGTAGGGCCATGTCCTACTCTCCCTAGCTTCTGTTGATTCTACCCTCTGCATAGCTGGCAACCCCATCCACTTCTCTCTATCTCTGAGGCTCTGCTCTGGCCAGACTGCCACCATCTCTGTCACTGACAGCCGCAATGACTTCCTAACTAGTTGTCCTGCTTCCATTTTTTATTCTCTCTGAGCCTTTCCTGCAGAAGTCTAAGAAATCTTTGTAAAACACAAATCTGATTGTGCCACTCTACTGCTGCAAATCCTCCCAGGCTCAAAAATAGGGGAGATATTCAAAATAACTCTCAGTTTGGAATAGGCCCTGGGCCACGAGGCCAGGCTGCGGCATGGACAGCCATGCCAGCACCTCCTCCCTGAACATCAGCCCTGTTCTGGTGGCCTTGGAAAAGCTGGTTTCTGCTCCCTTTCCAGGCCTTGCTCTGCACCCTCACCCTCTGCTTCAGTGCCCAATGCCAAGCTCTTGCTAGGCTGGACTCCATGCAGGTTCCCAAATGTTCCACACTGTAGCTTGTCACCAGGCCTCTGATATTGTCCCTAGGACAGTGGTTTCTCTACCTTCCCCGGTAATTGCCCCAGGGAAGTCCCTTAAGGTCTGTACTTGGGTGTCCTCTCTTCTGGGAAGCTGTCTCTGACTCCCTTCTCCTCCAGCCCTGGCTGTGATTTCTCATGCCGCACCATCCCCCCTCCCCGGCCCACCTTGTTCTACCTAGTGCTTGTTACTCGTTTTTGTCGTTGTTTATGCCTCTTTCTCCCTCACTAGCCTGGAAACTGTTGAGGCTATGGTCGGACACACAGGATGGTTTTATCACCAGTACTGGCAGTGGTAGGCGGTGACAGAGGTGGTGGTGAGCAGAACCGTGCTTAGACTCAGGCAGGAGTGACCTCCACTCCAGGCCTAGCCCTCTGGGAGTCACCACCCCTTACCCTCTTTCAGCTGCACTGCTACACACAGCACACTGAACATGGGATGAAGGTGTTGTACACCTCCCACTCACTTATGGGACATGCTTGGGACTCAGAATTTCTCTCCCCAAACAGTTAAATCTACTCATGGGCCTCTACAATCCCTTGCCTTAGGTCAAGATTCAAGCTTGAGAAATAGTTAATACCTCAGGGCCAGGCTCTATGTGGATGAAATTTGGATGCGTTCTACTTACTTTTGCTACATAACAAATTACTCCCAATTCTTAGCAGCTTAAAACCAACTACACTATTTTTTAATTCTCACAGATTCTATAGGTCAGGAACTTAAGCAGGGAGCAGGGGAGATGCTTTGTCTCATTATCCCATGTCCTCCAGAGCTTTATATGAAAAGTCTAAATACTGTGGCTGGAGGCTGGTATCATTGGAAATGTCTTTATTCACATCCCAGTTGTTGTTTAGGCAGCTGGCCTGGAGCCCAGCTGGAATTTCTGACTGGTGCCTCTGTGTGTGGCCTCTCCACATGGTCTGGGCTTCCTCACAGCATGGCAGCCTCCAAGTAGTTGGACCTCATGCATCGTGGTTTTGGGTTCCACAAGCAAGTCTTTCAAAAAACAAAGTAGTAACTGTGTTGCCTTTCTCACCTAGCCTAGAAGTCACGCATCCTAATTTCTGCTTCATTCTATTGGCACAAGTGGGCCACTGCCTACCCAAATTTAAGAGGACATAGGCTATACCTGACTATGGGAAGAGTATAAAATTATTTGTGGATTTGCTCTAAAGCCATTGCAGACATGCAGACTGGGTGTCCCCATGTGTATGTACAATGCCCTTTATAGTACAGGACAGAGCTGGAATAATAAAAGAGAAGTGGGCCAGGAGCTGAAATTCAGGGGCCAAGTTTGGTTCTCCCTGTGCTACCTGTTCTGCCAAAGAATTTAGAAGAGGCAGAAAACTTTATATTTGAACACGGCCTTCAAGGTCATTGAGAAGTTTTGTTTTTCAAAGCAGGAAGATAGAACATATGTGACAGTTTGTCAGTTTGACTTGTAAGTCTCATATATTTAAGGATACATAGGCTCCATCTGTATTCTTGCTTGGGTCTTATAAATATGTGTGCATGTGGGGTCCTGGTGGCAAAGGTAGGGTGATAATTCAAGGGCTTGACAACCATTTATTCAGCACCTATAATCTGTCAGTAGCCAACTACACCTCTACCATCATCACCATCGCTATTACTCTTCCTTCTTTCATTTCCTTCTTTAATTTGTATGTACTGAATGCCTCCTGTGGGCCAGTAACCGGGCTTACGGGGATGACAACACATGGTCTCTTGTTCCAGGTGCACACTGCCCAGTGGGAGAGTGGATCCCAGGCAGATCACTGAAATGAAAAGGAAGAGCATACAAGGTTAGGGCAGCAGGGAGACCTGAAGGGTCTCAAAGAATAAGGTGAAATAATATGGTTAGAAAATAGAAAAAAAAAGAAAATAGAGAAAAACATTTAAGAAACAGGGAATAGCATGTGAAGGATATAGAGGAGAAGACATGGATCTGAGTAGTTCAAAGTTGTAGCAGTGGTACCTGGAAACAGGGATCTCTTTGGTGACCATGTGTTTGCTACCTGTGGTCTTACGTGTGGGACGCTGCTCTTTCCTATTCCAGTCATATGATGACAGCACTTTCCTCCATTACCCAAGATTGATTATGTATCACCCAGTATGGAACACTCAGAGCATTTCTGTTAGAAATGGAAAGGAAAATCCTTTGCATCCAATTGGGCTATAAGCTATTAGGATGCTAAGTAGTGTGTTGTCTACTTCTATGAAGAATGTGTTGGAAAGAAAGGGCTGATATTCAGCGGCAGCAGTTGAGAATGAGAGAGACCATCCTGTCAGTGTCAGAGTCTGTGACTTTGGTCTTCCCGGACACCAGATCCATCCCAACTTGTTCCACTGGTGCAGTATACTGGGTTCCTGGGGTGCGGCTGGGGGACAAAGTAAGGGAATTGGGTTGGAGAGGCAGCAGGACACAGATCAGGAAGGATCAGAGGAGGGAGTGTTGGTGTTATTCTGAGGGCAGTGGAAAGTCATGGCAAGAGAGTTGTCTTGGTTACTTTTCTCTCACTGTTGAAACAAAATACCTGACACCCAAAATTAAGGAAGGAAAGGTTTATTTAGCTCACAGTTTGTGGAGGTTTCAGTCTATACTCACCTGGCTCCAAAGCAGGGTGACATCACTGAGGGGCAACCCGTTCATGGTGGCAGAAGACAGCAAAAGCATCAAGAGCAAAAGGGGAGGAGAAGAGAGAGCAAGCCTCTTTCCCTCCCTTATATTGTATGCAGGCTACCCCCCCACCAGGACAGGTGTAGCACTCACACCTATAATCCCAGCATTGGACCGTGAATCAATCACAAACTCTAGAAGCCCACTCCCAAGACTGCATAAACTTTGGGGGGACACAAACCAGAACAAAAGCCTTAACAAGGGAGAAATGGTCACCTTTGTGTCTTTGAAAGGTGATTCTGGACCAGTAGGCAAGGCTCACTGGGAGGGACAGGTAGAGGCTGGTGGTAGGGGAGTTAGTGACCAGGCCTAACTCCTCATCCTTGGCCCAGACTTCAGAGCTAGACCCTGAGGTTTCCAATCACAGCCCCAATTCTCAGTTGCTGTTTGACCTCAGGCAAGTTATATGAGCTCTGTCTTGTGAAAGAGGGAAACAAATGTGGCACTGGGAAGAGAAAACAGATCACATGTGATCATCAAACCAGTGTAGAGCTGGTGTCCAGAGCTCCAGGTTCTTAACCTAGAGTGTCTGAGAATCCCCACATACATGGAAATGCCTGTGCATAGAAACCTACCCCCCGTACACCCTAACTCCACTGCCGTCCAACCTCAGCCAACCTCCTAAGCAGTTCCTACTCACCTTCCATTCTGCAGGAAAAGACAGACAGCGGTGTCTTTCCAGAGACCAGGTGAGGGATGAGGGGTTCCTGAGCCAGCCCTGAAGAGGGATGTCATTGTGCCCAGTAGGGCCCCAGGCCTTCCCTCAGCCCCAGGCAAGCTCCAAACCACAGGCCTTGTCCTATTTCTCAGAAATGCTGCCATTTCCCAGAGCCCAGCATTCTTAGAGGAATGGGAGGAGGTGACTCCACAGCTGCCTGAGGAAGAAGAATACTCAGGAAATCTGGAGGCCCGGTCTGGCATCACAATAGGATTGTCCAGTTTTAGATCTAGCTACCTGGGAAGGTCAAGTGCAATAAAGATTCTGAGCCCAGGTCTTCTGCACCTGCCCCAGCCCAGGACCTGGCCCCCTCCAGCACTCTGGGATCCAGAAGGATAGAGTACGAGCAACCTCAGTTGGAATCCTATTGTTCCCTTTACCACTGTGTGATCTTGGTTGGTCATTTTCTCCCTCTGAGCCTTAATTTCCTCTTTTCTGCAATATGATTAATAATCCCCCCACCACTCTGGGTTGTTTTCCCTAAATCAGTTGAGCCTGGATTTGAATGTGCTTTGCTTACTAACAACCAGGCGTATGGAGAAGATGCCACAAGCTGCCAGGAGAGGCAGTGGATTCATGTGGCTCCCTGCTGGGGTCTTGGGGAGATTGTCCAGGGGAAAGTTAGCCTGGAGACCACCTCTCCTGTCACCCTCATCACCCGCATGGGTGACAAGCCAAGATGACACAGTGAGTTCGTAGCCAGGAAAGAATGGGTTTTAGTTCGTCCCTGGGTTCCTGAACATTACCTTCTTCATCCTCACTCTGGCTTTTTCTCATTTTCCTTATCCCATTGCATCTTCTCATTACCAAAACTGGCTTGATTCTATCTCATCTAATCTCCCTCTTCCATCCTGTATGCATGGTCAGCCATTCTTCTACCCTCCCTCTCTTTTATTTCTCTCTTTCTTTCTCTCTCTCTCTTTCTTTCTCTCTCTTTCTCTTTCTTTCTTTCTTTCTTTCTTTCTTTCTTTCTTTCTTTCTTTCTTTCTTTCTTTCTTTCTTTCATCTCTCTTTTCTTGCAGTGCTGGAGATTCAACCCAGGCAGAGCCTCACACACATGCTAGGTAAGCTCTCTACCACTGAGTGATAATCCTACCAGTGTGGCAAACCAATGGCATGCATGTCACAGAGCCCTCTCTGTCAGCACATGAGCCAAGTCACCCCAGCATAACCATGTTGTTTTTTCTAAACTAAAACCTCAGTATCAGGTTTAATCACAGTGTTGGCACTTAGCGATATGTAAGTGGGTTTGGGCACTTGGTGCTTAAAAGGTTTGCTATCGCTGCATCTAGTCCTTTATAAGTGGGGACAGGGTCTTGTTAAGTTGCTCAGGCTAATCTTGAACTTAGGATCCTCCTGCCTCAGTCTCCTTAGTAGCTGGGATTACAGGCCTGTACGACCACATTCAGCTTTCTCTCTCCTTTACAGCCACATTTCTTTCAATCTCATCTGTTTTCTCACTTTTCAGACATCACCTCAGCCCCCAAAACCCAGCTTCTTGGCTCTGCTGATATTGCTGATTGCCATGCTCGTCAAAGCCCACTGTCTCCACAGAGGGCCCCTTTCAGGCCTAAATCATCAGCGCTTTCAGCCACCATGCCGCCTGCCTTCTCTCTGGCCTCTGTGGTTGTTCCCTTGCTGTAGAGCTCTGTCCCAGTTCCTTTTCTCTTTTTACTTACAATATCTCCCAGGCTGTGGTCTTACTCTCTTGGCTTTAGTCACCAGTTCTAGGAGAGCAGCTCTCTATATCCCATCTCTAGCCCCGCCTTCTCTCCAGACCTGCAGTAACCCACAGATCTGTGGCTATCTCCTGAGACCCTAGGTGTGTCCAACTGAAATTTGGGGTGCACCCCAGGAGTCACCAAGTGAGATTTCAGGTGTACACTGACCCCTTCCACTCTCTCAAACCTGTGTCCAGGCACTCGTCCACTCTGCTTTCTCAAGTAAGTGTCCCCTTTACTGAGCTATTATCCTGCTCCACGTGGGTTCCCACCATTGCCCTACCTGGTCTCAGCCTCCTTCTCCCCTGTCATTCCTCAGCGGCAGCCAGAGCTAGCTGTCTAAACCACACATCTGAACACAGCATCAAAGCCCTGCCAGGGCTCCTGCTGCCCTTGGGATGGAGTCAGGGCCTCTGAGCCACACAGGCAGCCTCATCTCCTTTTGCTCCTGGCCTCAAATATTGGCCTGTAACAGAGAGCTGTTTGTGATTCTGTCCTATACACTATTTTTCATCTTCTACAAAGAATTCTCTTCTATGCCACCACCCACTTCCTCTCTCCTTCCACCTTCTTTCCTACCTCCTGTCCATGCTTCAGAGCCCACATACGGGTCCTCAGTCCAGATTGGAGCTGTGCTCCCTACAGCGTCTGCCATCACCATCGACGCAGAATTTAGGACTTCCCCAGGACAGGATGGGCCAACATTATGCTCTAACACAAAGCTTACGCTGGAGCAGCTCAGATGTCTCATGAATACATAATGGAAGAGGGAGACAACTGGGAGTGGTGTGAAACCACACAGTACAGCTGCTTAGTCCCACATAGTGAGACTTGTGTTCACACACTCAGATCTGGACCAAGGTAAGGAGGGGTTGATGTATTGAACACGCCACCCCCTCCCCCACATGCTTACCACAGAACAGGTTTGGGGTACACATCATTGGCTCCTGATCAGCCCATCAGATAAAACGAGGAAGACAATTTGACTTGTACCTGCAGGAAAGGCATACGAGGATATCCTTCCTGTCCCAAGACCCTGGAGCTGCCTCTCATCGCAGAGCCCTGACCTCAACCCCATTCTCCAGCAGGGGGCAGGGTGGGAGGAGATGCCGTGGTGGGGGGCAGGCATGGTTGTGGGTGTCAGAGAACACTTCACTGAGAACAAGCCGGCTCAGCTAACTTGAAACACGACCAGAGTTCCCCACATGAATGGCTGAACTTTTACATCCTGTAGTGCTTTAAGCATAAATGCTCAGAACCCATCCCAAGAGGCCCAAGTTAAGCTCCCATAGTGAACAAGCTAGGCCATGATGATGTCTTCTTTAGGAGGGACAGATAGGGACGGTGAGTGGAGGAGATGAATGTCTCTTGCTCAGAGGACAAGAGGGAGGTTCTGGCCATGTTCCTCAAATCCCTGACTCTCGACCAGACCCCATAGAAGTGGCAAAAGGAGCTTAAGGAAGATGACACCCACCCCGCTTGGTGAGCATGGCATTGGTGGGCTGCTTGGCAGACTTTCTGGCCCTCAGGAGCTCTGGATTGGAGACTAAGGCTATGAAGACAACAGCCAGGGCCCTGTAAGTGGCCGAACAAGTCTAGCCCAGAAGCCCCCGTCTCTGGAACTTCCAGTCAGGCTTGAGTGGGTAGGGGTGGGGATCTGTGGCTGTGGGATGGTTGAAACCAGCTGTGCTGAGAGCCTGACCAGTAGGCTGGGGAGGCCTAGGTTCTTCTCCTGCTTCATCGACCATTGCTGTGACGCTTTGGGGGAGATGTCTGCCTTTCCTCAGCTTCCAGGTCCCCCTTTCGGAAGTTCAGGTAAATCCCAGACAGTTGGCCTTAAGTGGAATCAGGAGCCTTAAAACGTCTTTGAAACTGCGAAGACTAGTACACGCGGACAGGGTAACTTCTTGATTTGTCATTAACTGTGAGTGTTAGGCTGTCCTCTCAGACCACAGGGCCGAGCTGGCACGCAGACCGTGAAGCTCTGTGACTCCTCGAGGTGGGGATGTTTGGGCTTCTAACACGGGTCACGCTGCGTGGAACTGGGGAAGGAGTGCTGGGCTGAAGCAAGGGCCCTGGCTTCCAAGTGCAGCTCTGCTACTCACCGGTCCTGTGCCTTCAGGCCAATCACTGCTCCCACTCCTCCCTAAGCTGGGTTTCCTCATTGTAAAGCGACCAGCAATGGCGAGGGCCCCCGGGGGAAAGCGCTCTGAGGCTCCATTCACCACCCCCCAGCTAACTAGAGCCAGACCCCCTTCTTAGGCTGGTGTGTGGGGGAGTGGGCACTCCTTGTGAAAGCAGGAGCTGCTCTGGCTGGGGGTGTGGGGACAGAAGCAGCGCAGAGCAGAGGACAAGGCACTGTGGCATTCGAAGGGCCAGACAAGTAGGCCGAATGATCTCAGGCTTTGGTGACAGCCACTGTGAGACGGCTGCTGGTCTCTGACCCTTCTCAGTCTGCTTCCACCCCTGTGTAATGGAGATGGCCAGGCTGGGCAGCCTTGCAGAGTCCTTGTGAGGGCACGTGGGAAACTGGACGTGAAGGCAGCAGGCAGGGTTCGGGTGTAATGCAATTTATTTATTTATTAATATATAATAACAAAAATGATAGAACTCATATCTGCAACTACTTAGGTCTTTGTTATAAGGTCTTGGTTGCTTTGTCTGGACTGGCTGTGACCTTCAGCTCTGGGGTCTGAGCTAGAAAGACGTTCCAGTAACCTGTATGGAGGAAGGCAGAAGAAAGGAGAGGGCGCGTGTGTGCACACGTGTGTGCGATAGTGCTGGACGACGTGCACACATAGGCATGTACAACAGAGGTAGTTCAGGGCAGGAGTAACTGTGTGGGCTCTGGGTGGAGCCCACAGGGAGGGTGGAGATGAGTATCTCCCTCGCACAGTTCTGCTAAATGATACTGCCTTCAGACAAACTGCACTTCAGGGCAGGGCTGGGCTCCTGACTCTGGTTGGTGACATCCCCATCAGTGACCTGGACTCTCCTGCCTGAGGCACCCCCTGGCTCCATCTTCCTAAGAGTAACGCAAAGCAGATTAAGACTACAAAGGAAGGTCTCAGTGGGAACTGTTCCGGAAGAAAGGGAGTGGGCACACCAGGGTTTGGGGGCTCAGACCTCCCCCAGCCCCAAGGCCAAAGCCAGCCAGCCTGCTCTGCTTCACCCCTCTCTTGCTTCCAAGTTGGCAAATCTGTGCCCCGCTGCGCCCCCCAAGCTTCCTGTGCTGGGAACTGACATCTGTGCCTGACAGCACCCACCCAGCCACTTCTCCTGGCAGCCTGGGACCTTCCTGAGAGGTCCAGCCTCCTTCCTGCTCTCCTCCTGGACGCTACTCCTCAGCCCAAGGTCCCACCTTCGTGGGTGCCGGTGAGCAGCCGGAAGTTCTGTGCCTCTTTCTGGAAGTCCTGCTTCCTGACTTTCTTGATCTGAACCAAGTGGAAGATTCCTGAGGGTAGAGACAAGGGCATGAACAAGAAAGGCAGGACCTCGCACTCACTGAGATGGGTGACAGACTCTGAACTAACCCAGCTGCCTCCCTCTCCTGCCCCCATTCTGATCAGACACCAAATCCTGTGGAAAAATTCACCTAAACGCTTTGAATCTGACTCCCCAGCCCAGTACCACTCTCCTTCCTCAGGTCCCTGCTGTCTCGTCTGGCTTACTTGATTGGCGAATGGGTGTACAAATACATGGGTATCCAATCTAGAGTCCTTAGCCCTTTTCCTCCCCTTGTAATCCTTTTTTTAAAAATTTTTTTGACACAGGGTTTCACTATGCAATTCAAGCTGGCCTTGAGTTCACAGCGTAGCTCAGGTTAGCCTCAAACTCACAGTGATCCTCCTGCCTCAACCTCCTGAGTGCTGGGATGACAGGCGTGCACCACCATGCCCAGCTCCCCTTGTAACCCTAATGGTGGTCATCTGATATATGCATGTCACCCTGGTGGTTCCCCTCTCTGACTGTCACCACAATAAAGCCCACATACTTTATCCTTTTTTTTTCTCCTGACCCTACTCCTGTCACCAGCACCATATGTTCTCACACAGCTCACCTGTCTACTGCGCCAGAAAGGAAGGAGGGAGGAAGGGAAGGAAACAAGGAAAGAAAGAAGGATGGGAGGCAAAAAGGGAGGAAAGGTTGGTGGTTGGCCCATATAGACTGGTTGGGTTTTTTTCTAGGCATGAAACACAGGGTAAAAGTCAATCTCTGCTTGTTTAGACACCAAAGAACTTGAGTTACAGTGCCTTGGCTATGGCCCAGCCCTAATCAAACATTTGAAGTCCCCTGATGGAGTCACAGCTTCACAAATGCCAGCCCCTCTGCTGGAGCACCTTCTACTAGTATCTCCTACTTCTGCTTAGCCAAGCGAACCACCCTTCTGCCAAGCCTTAGCTGGGGATTCTTTCCTAGTGGATCTCCAAGGGAGTTACAACTTCTCTCAGGGCACTCACAGCACTTGGGTTCTGTTTGTCATTGTACCCATTTCTAAGGTGTTATCATTATGTCCATTTCTGCCTCCTCTACTAGACTTTGAATTCCTAGAGGGCTTTCCCCTTGGGGTTCTAGCTTGGCCCACATTAGGCATGTATAATGAATTCCTGGATGGATGGATGGATTGATGGACGGGTGGATGGATAGATGGATGGATGGGTGGGTGGGTGGGTGGATGGATGGGTAGATGGATGGATGAATACAGATGCACTCTAGGTGAAGCCCTAAAGAGATGAGTATTTCCTGGATCCCCTCATGTTTGTGTTTTATGGAGACATGGTCACTAGCACCACATGTGGCACTGAGGCCCTGAACACATGACTGTGAGGCCACATCAGCTGTTACACACCAAAGCCTTTGGCCAGAAAGAATAGATGAAACCAGGAAGGCCTCTGCTAGAGCAGCACCACCTTCAAGAAAACCAAGAACCAGACTGCTTATGGGAACAAGAGTGGGACTTTATCAAGGGGAGTAGGAAACTGATCCTAGGACCGAGTTTCATAAATCAGGAAATGCCTAGCACTGTCCCTGGGACCCTCTGCCTAGCTGCCAAGGACCAGGAAATAGTAGCTCCAAAGACCCAGGTGCTGCAACAGAGAGGCAGGCAAAAAGCATGAAATGAAATGCGGACAGGTCTTTCTGCACAAGCCTGCTACTGCATGCTCCACAGGACACAGAAATATTGAAAAGAGGTGGCAAGGATGAGGGTGGTCCCCACACTGTGGTCTGTAAAGCATGATGGAAAGGAAAATCTCTTTGCCTTGGAATCAAGAGCCAGCTTGAGCGTCACGGTTGTGCCCATTGCCCTTTGAAGGGCTGTGCCAGGTCTGATTGCAGCCAGGTCCTGTGGTGCCCAAGGCAGATCTGGCACTGGGAGATGAGTTCCAGCAAAGAGACAGGTTCCACTCATTGTGAAGACAAACTGTCTCTGGGCCGAGCTGCTCCAAGTGTTGTGAGCGAGTCACCTGGGGAGTGGCAGTGGGGGTGGGCGTGAAGGAGCACAGATCATCCGGAGGTTGCGGGGGACCTCCTCCTAGGCAGGGATTGGAAGTGTGACCCTTGAGGTCCTTGCCACCCCAAAACTCTAGGCCCTCAAAGGCCTTTCACGCTAAGTCAATCTCTGTTCTGATCCTGCCCACCTTGTTCCCACTGTCTGAGTGACAGCACAGGGAGGATGGCAGCTGCCAGCCTGGGGAGAATTTGTTTTGACTCCTGCAATCTGGGACAGGGAAGGGATGACAAGGCTGATGGGAAATTTGGGATCTCAGGGGTTCAGGAGACAGGAATTGTTGCTAGTGACAGGAGGTAGGGCCTGACATTGTGAAGCCCCCTTTGTCTCTCCGGGTCTGTGATGATGAGATTGGCTATGAGCTCCACCCGCTCTGTCACAGCTTGGGACTCCTTGGGTTTCCTCAGGCACCTCCTAAAGGCATAAGGTCATCTCTGGGGAAGTGGCATTGGGGACTGTCAGAGCTGGCTTGAATCTTTCCTTCACTGTTTAAATTGTGCCTTTGAGAAAGTCATTTAACCTCTCAGACTGTTTTCTTATCTGCAAAAGGGGTAAGAGTACAGATCCCTTAGGTTTCTGATGAGGATTCAATGAGGCACGTTGTACATACTGATCACAGCACAAGGCCCGTAAGCATGCGCTCGCTGTCACTGCTGCACTGCCTGCAGAGCACCCTGTCGCCTCTCCAAATCCGTTGTGCCTCCCTAAGTGGTGGAGGCCAGTCCTCTATGATGCCTTCCTGGAGCAGCTCGGTTCTCAGTCAGATCCTGCTACACCTAGGTCATCAGGCTAGGGACAGAGGCTGGGGCTTGTTACTTTCTGAGGTCCTAGCACAGCTGGGGTGGGGCGTGGGGTTGTGGGGAGGCCCACATGCTGCCAGGACCAGTAGACTCTTAAAGCTCAAAACAATGGTAAGTGTTACTGAATCTAACTCCCCGCTGTGACAGCTGCCTCACCCAGCCCTGCTGAGACTCTTTCCGGAAGTGGAGCCTGCTCCCTTCCTTCCGCTAGATAAAGGCTCTAAGTGTGAGAGAGCGCCTCCTTTCAGTGAGTGGAAACCTGCCTCTCTTCAATTCTAACCAGCCCATGTGGTGGCAGCAGGATGCTGACATCCTCAACACCTACTGTAGACTGGGGGCTGTCCCTATGCCATTTCGCTTCATCCTCCAAAGCCCATCTTTGCCCAATTAGCAGAAGAGAAAATTGAGGCCCAGAGAGGTCAAGGGGTTGCCCAAGGTTGCACAGCTAAGAAAGAGTAGAGCCAGGATTCAAAGTGACAGAGGTAGGATTTGAACCCAGGTCAGCCAGATTCCAAAGCCCCTGCTTGAGGCCTGACCCTTGCAGTCACTGAGAATGTGGCTGTTCCCTCTGCCTGGGGTAGCTCTTTACAGCCATGAAGCCAGCAGTCCTGGCCTCCTGAGTCTTCTCTTCTGCAGGCTGAACAGCTCCACTTTCTTCATCCATTCCTCCTACAACACGGGGGCAGAGTAGAGCAGGAAAAGAGCCGCCTATGACCAAGACATAGGCTCTAGCACCCGTCTTCAACTTACTGGCTGTGTGGCCTTGGGCCAGGTACTTCACCTCTCTGAGTCTCAGTTTCCTCATCTGTAAAATGGGGATAATAATGCCTAACTCTCAGGATCATCGAGGATCAAATAAAATAGTGAATGTGGAAGCACTTTGGGAGCTCTAAAGTGCTAAGCACATTGGCCGTTATCATCGTCACCATTCTTGTTGTCATTCCTTCTTCTCTTCCACCCCCACTCCCCCAAGCCCACCATCAGTGGAGGAGAGTGACCTTGTCACCAGTTTACATTTAAAGAGGTTAGGCTGGAGCATGGCCTACCGTTTCTACTCAGGGAAATTGTTTTACAAGAAGAGCAAAGTCTCTGCAAATTATCAATGGAAATGTCTCTTGACCTTCACTGGGTGACATGGGCAGCCTGATAAACAGAGCGAGTTTTCTCACGGAATGAGAAATATGTTCTGAAGGCAACTTACTGTACAGCGATAGGATCCACCACTGAGAAGAGGCCGAGTGAAACCAGTCTCAAAGCCTCCTGCTCGGGGGATGCTGTGAGGCCCTCCAGCCTGCAAAGATCTCCCCTACGCGCTGCCTGCCGAAATTGCCCAGTAACTATTGATTCATTAGGGGTGGCTCCTTGCAAGGTGTAATAACCCCTTCTGCCCAGGAGAGGGAGCACTTTAAGGCCTAGTGTCTCAATGCGTGAGTTTATCAGAACTGTTGGGGAATCAGGGACTCTTGGAATCAGGGATTGTTACACCTAAAAAGGACAGCCAGGGGCAGGTGGCCAACGAATGTTCCTAAGTCCCCTGTGGAGTCTGGAGGACAGAAAGAGGGACAGGCCAGAGGCACACCCAGCTGGGAGTGGGCCACTCACCTTTCACCAGTTTCCAGAGGTAGATCTCCACCTGGTCTGAGGCCTCCTGCTCCAGGGCGAAGCGATGCAGGCTATCTGGGCTTGGGGACACTGATGTGTGGATGAGGACGCGGCTCGGTGCCTTAGGACACCTGGTGGAACTGGTCTCACTGTGGCCAGGATCTCCCCTGTCCTCTGGGAGAGACAAGGAGCCCATGAAGTGTTCAACAGTGACTCCTCCTTGAAGTTTTGATGTTCTAAGCTATGATTTCACGGAGTCCAGAACATTATTTGATTTTACATCTATGTCAAGAAGCTCTGAGTCTGTTACCTTAACATTATACAGATCTATTAAAGCCACCCCTGTGCTTCTAGAGGCTAGTGCCTCTGCAGCTGAGTGCATGCACCTCCCACTCTGAGCTATTCTAAGTGGCTCCAGGGAGAAGATCTAGGGCTCACCGTGGCCAGTGCCCTCCCCGCCCCAGCACCTCCTTGTACCTGGGCAAATCTTGCAGCACTTCCCGGTCACTCTCTCAGGGTGATGGCAGGGATACTCAGTGGGGCAGGTCACATGCTGGCAGTACTGTCGTCCATCCTGACAGGTGCACCGGATGCAGGGCAGGGGGCCAAAGGAGGGGAAGACTGGGTGCCACACCTCCCCGTGGGAGTATGTCTTCCCCCGGTACACACAGGCTGGGACGAGGAGGGCAGAAGGGAGGGGTCAGTGACTCAGCCCCGCCAAATTCTCTGGTCCAGCATTGGGCGGGCTAGGGTGGGGGCTTGGGGAGACCCCTTCACCCAGTCTGGGCCATCACACTGCCTACAAGTGCAAGCCAGAGTGTAAAGCCTGTCTTCTGGCCCTGACACCCCCTATCTCAGCATCCAGGGCTGAGAAACCCAGGAGGGGCTACCTGAAGATGGAGGGATCTTCCTGGCCTTAGGGGATCTTCTGGTGGAGCAAGAGTGCCTCCACTCTGGCAGTTAGAGACCTGAGATTGACTTTTGTCATGGCCTACTTGTGAAGCTCTGACAGGCCCCTTTCCTCCCCTCTGCATTAGTGTGCCGCCTGTCCAATAAACCAGGATTCAGTAGCCCCAGTTGGGGAGCCCTTCAGAGAGGCTCCTGTCTTCCCCTTCTGCAGCCAGAGCTGCCCCCACTTCATCCCCACTGGCCCCTGCAGCCCTTCTCCCCTCCATCCTTCATCTCAGCATTGCCTTATATTAAAGTAATTTATTCATGTGTCTTTTGCCCCTGCTAGGCTAAGAGCCCCTGGATGGCAGAGACTATTCTTCATCTCTCTCTTATTTCTCCTCCATTTCCCACTAAAGGTGAGATAGATGCTCAAAAGCACTGTGGTATTGTTCCAGAATTTATTCTGTGTCTAACTAGGTACTCTCACCTTGGGTCCTCATCTATCAAACGGGTTAGACTCGATGGCTTTCAAGCATTATTTCAGTTTTGCTATTCTATGAGCTACAAGCTCACAGCTAAGTTGAGATTGGGGAACCAGAATAGTTGGGGGAGGGTGCAGAATGTATGAGCAGTTGGGGCCCCACCCTTCCTCTTTGGCAGATTGGAGGAGGGTTTGGTCCCTACCTTTGTTATGTGTATCCTTCAGGACAATCTTGACAATTGTGCTGCCTGCCCCCTTTGGTTGGAAGTGGCGAGGGATGAAACCCAGAGGGGAGCTGGGGCCAGTAGGGGCCGGGGTGCCTGGGCCTCTCTTTCTCCCACCTTCACCGGAACACGGGTCCTGGGAATGGCTCTGCAAATGGCAGGAAGGATGCAGGTCACTGACTGAGTGCAACAAGCCACCGCAGGTGGAGGAGACGGTGAGCCAGGCTGCAGCAGGACTAAGGGTGGGCACCAGCAGACTTGCCAGTGAACAGAGGGCATCAACCCTAGACAGAAAGATCTAGATGGGTCTGAGACATTCTCAGATGGAGGATCTTAGAAAACTCAAAGGATAGTGATTGGAAATCCAGCTTCCACCAATCCCTTCTCAGCCCTTGTCAGACGAGGTCCTTGGGTCTGGGGTGGGTGGAGGGTGCTGAAGTCTTGACTTGGGAGACACAACTGACCATGGATGTGAAGAAGCTAATAAAAAACAGAAGTAGCTAGATGTGATGGCGCACACCTTGATATCAGCACTCTGGGAGGAAGAGGCCAGAGGATTGCAAATTCAAGCCCAGCCCAGGTAACTTGGCAATTTAGCAGGATCCTATCTCAAAATTTAAAAAATAAAAAAGGGCTGGGGATTGTAGATCTATGTGAAGACCCTGGGTGCAATCCCCACTACTGCCAAAAGAAAAGAAAAAAGAGAGAGAGAAAGTGAAAGAGAGACAGACAGACAGAGACAGAGACAGAGACAGAGGCAGAAGAGAAGAGAGGAGAAGAGAAGAGAAAAGAGAAGAGAAGAGAGAAAAGAGAAAAGAAACAGGTGATCCTGCAGTGTGAATGTGAGCTGGAAAATTCTTCGTCTTAGAAGAGTTAGGTGATGGGATGAGGGAACGGGCCTCTGAAGATCCCGACAGGCTCCAGAATACCACAGGGCAGGGAGACTAAGGTCAGGTCCCATCCAGAGGTAAAGGGTCTCTGGAGCTCAGGCCCCATTTCTGAACCCCTGAAATCAAGACCCCAAGACCCTGCTTCTCCAGGTCTTGGTAGGTTGGCAGGGACAGTAGAGGACAACTTACAGGGCAGGAGTTTGTTTGGGCCCCTGTCAGCTCTGGGCCATGGGAGAGGAGAAAGTGGGTGGTGGCAGAGAGCAGAGGCTGTCACCTCCCTTCCTGAGCCAGAGTGACTTACATCACTTCTTTCCCAGCCATTCCTGCCCCATATGGTCTCTGAGTCGGATACTGAGCCCACAAAAGCTCCCAAAGTAGAAATTTTCCAAGGCCTCAGCACAGGCCCAGGCACACAGGAAGTTCTGAGAATAAGCTTGTTGAGCAGAATTGAGGCAGGAAGGATTTGGAGAACTCAAACGATGACTTGTCCAGGTCATCCAGAAGTCAGTGAGCAGCTGCTCAGGGCCTGGGACTAAGCCGGGATAGGCCTCATTTTTTTATACTGTCTCCTAGCATGGACATGTGGATGAAAATGAAGGGATGGCTCAGGTCCCGTGGTGTAGGCCCCACCTGAGGAGGCCCAGCCGGGAGAGGGGGACAAGTGGGCAGAGGACAAGAGGTCCTAAACCTGCACCCTGGGGATCCCTTTGTGCTCAGGACACAAAGGCAGCAGGTGGAGTGGTTCACATCTCAGACATGACGACTGACGAGGACTTGTGTGTGGCTCATTATTCCAACTCCCTCCTCTCAGACCAAAGAGAGCTGAACTTTAGACAAGATCAAAAGGGGGCAAGATAGAGCGAGGAACAGAAAGGCAAAGCCCAGACAAAGAGCCAGTGCCCCAGGAACTGGGTGGGGAATCCAGACCCAAGCCAGAGGCACCTCTCCCAGGGCAGTTGGTCCTGCATGCAGCCTGGGCTGAGGACAAACAGGCTCTGGGTGCGACATAGTCAACGAGATTCCCAAGAGGGAAGAGGCGGCTTGGCGCTGGCTCCTGCTCCGTGTGGCAACCTGTTCTCTGCCAGGAAAGGGGCTGGACTATCTCACTGGGCCAGGGGACAAAAGAAATAAGGACAATAACTGGTACTGCCTGCTTCAGAGTCAGGCACGTCTCAGCCCTGGATACAGTCTCCTCTGACCTCCCTGCTGGAGAGCTGTGTACTCACCGCGCCCTGCTGTGACTGTGTGGGGTCCTCTTCAGCTGACCTCTCACTTGCCCCATCTGAAAACTCAAACAGAAGCTGGATCAGCCTCAGGCTGCTCAGCCTCCTCCCGGATGTACTGCCTTTTCCAATGCCTCGCCTGCCCCAGGGGCGCTTACCCCTTCTCATTACAGCTTCTCCTCATCCCACAGCAAGGTTGCTCCCTCAGTTTTCCCACACTGACCTCTGGTCACCATTAAGATTGAACTGCTTGGCTGGGCCAGATCATGTTGTTTAGTTTTTGTCACTTCTGGGACACTGGGCCATCCCTGAGTGCCCATCCTAGATGGCCCAAGATCCCAGAATCCCATTCCTGCAACCAGCTTAGTCACAGCCTCCTGGACAGTCTCCCCTCCCATGTACACTTGGAGTCACTGGGCCATGGTTTGCAGCACACACTACCAGGGCCTACCCTCCAGCCCCGCTACCCCTGCAGCTGGTCACCTTAGGATGCTTCTAGCAGCCATTCCCTGGGAACCAGCACACCTAGCCCTTTGGAGCCCTGCAGGATCCCAAATCCCTGAGTGGGACTCTCTCTCATACTAGCCCTTGCCTCTCTGTAGTCTGGCTCCCTCTGAACATTCCTGCTTCAAAGACCCAGAACTTGGGACTCAGACTATTAGAAATCACTGCAGCCAAACTTTCAGTGTATGCCCAGCAGATGCCCAGGGAGGGCAAGGACCTTGAGGAGCTAGCTGCAAGAACCAGGCTTACACTGCAGTCACCTGGCCCCAGTCCAGTGTGCTTTCCAGAACGCCAACACTTAGGGACACGTGCCACTGTGCAGCACCCCACTACCTGAGTGCTTCCTTCTCCAGGAAGTTTCTTTGGCTGCCCCAGTGCACAGGGAATAGTGTGACCTCTTAGGCCCAAGCCTAGCCATGGGTACTTCGCTAGCCATGTATTGGCCTCTGTGTTTCATCCAAAGATTCCACCTGGGTTCTGGCTGACAGAATGTTCTGGGCCTGCTGTGCCCTGAGAAAGACAGGGAGACATGATCCCAGCCTGTGAGAGCTCCCCCACATGCTGCTCTTGCTCCTCTGCCTCATCTGATGGGGGCGGGGAGCCTGTGTCTTGATGGGGGAGGGGGGGTCTGTGTCTGCTCAGCTCACCACAGGCGCTGCAGCAGGGCCTCTCCCACTCCAACCAATTCCTTTCCCTCAGTCCCCACCTGGCAGTATCTCCTCACTCCCCCACCTCCTGTTCATGCTCCCTGTCCCCATTTCTTACACCCTCTCTCACCTGGTGCTCCTGGGGCTACAAGGCACCCAGATACGCATGCGCATGCATGACAGGGGAATGTCAGGAGCTGGCACCCTCGGTGTGAACTTTTACCCATAGGAATAGATGAATGGTTGGGTAAGTTCTTACTTCCTCTACCACTGCTAGAATTTTCTGAGAAGGAGAAGACTACTCAGAGCACAGGGCCACACTCGGTCACAAGCAGATGCCTGTTCCCAAACACATTGCTGGGCTCCTTGTCTCTTTTTCCCTGCCTTTCTCCACCCTGCCCCTTGTGCCTGCTTCCTAGAACTGTGATAATAAAAACAGTGTCCCATCAGCCTCTGCTATGGGCTCCACTATTGGGGGGGGGCCCAGGGTAAGCCACCATTATCCTGGAGGAAGGAGCATTCTGTCACATGCTGGGTGTCCCTCAAAGCTACTGCTGACTCATAGAGTCTATGGCTAGTTCATGGGGTGGGGGACACTGACAGATTTAGGGATAGACTCACCTCTGCAGGCCTGGCAGCAGGAGTCAGGCAGTGGGAAGGGTGCAGGGCAGCCGGGATCAGGGCAAGTCATGAGGCCACAGTAGATCTGTCCCTCCTGACAGACAGAGCAAACAAGGACTGGAAGTGAGCTCTGATGAGGACCAGCCTTTGGGAGTCAGGGAGTCCCCCTTCCCTGTGAGAAAATGGCCTCAAGGTCTCGGTGAAGGGGACCTGAGGTTGGGAGCAAGGTCCAGCCAGCTCAGGGTCATCCCTGCCACCTGCAACTCTTGCTCCCAGCTCCAAGGAATTTCTCCTTCAGTTTCTATAGCCTTTTAGACCCTATCTTCCTGTCTCCCTCAGCAGCCTGTGAGGGGTGTACTCCCCATCTTCCAAATGAAGGGAATCCCAGTGTATTTTGGGGGATCTGTGTCATCAAGTCAAACAGCCAAGGCAGAGTCCAGCCTTCAGGCCTTTCCCATTGAAATCAACATCCTTCTCCCCTGGCCTGGGACAGGGACTGGGGGGCGGAGTGTGATGGACATGGCAGGGGACCCAATAGGCTTATCTTCCTCTTATTGAAAGCCCTGGGCATCCAACTTCAGGACCCAGTCTTGAAAGGCAAAACAGCAACCAAAGGGCCTTCTAGGAGGCAGGAGGCCAAATGACTTTGGTGGGAACTTCTCTGGATCTCAGTTTTCAACTCTGTGAAATGGGGGCACACCCCCATTTCAGTTGTGAAGATCAGCTGAGAGGATGGTTGTGAAAACTGTTGAAAGGCACTGGTATGACTTGAATCTGGATGTCCCTCCAAAGCCTCATGCAGTCATGGAGGTGGGCTTCTAGGGTTTGTGAATGACTCATGGTTCAATGCTGGGATTATGGATGTGAGGGCTACACCCAAATGGGTGTGGCCTACATACAATATAAAGGACATAAAGAGTTTTCTCTCCACACTCCTCCTCTTTTGCTCTTGCTTGTGCTGTTTTCTGCCACCAAGAACTGTTGCCTTCTGCCATGTGCCACTCTGCCTTGGAGCCAGTTGATTATGGACTAAAACCTCCACAGACTGTGAGCTAAATAAACCTTTCCTTCCTTAATTTTGGGTGTCGGGCATTTTGTCTCAGTAACGAAAGAAAAGTAACCAAGACAGGCACAGTGTTTGTGGAGGAAGTGGTGTGACCTTGAGTCCTCTCCCTGTTCCTTCTCAAGAGTCAAAATCTGATCCTCTGATGAGGTCAAGAGTCAATTAGTTACATAGACAGGAATGAAAAGAAATGAAGGGAGACCTAAGGATCCAGGGAGAATGGACAAAAGAATCACTAGAATGTTCTTTCCAGGCCACCGGCCTCATTTCTGCCTCTCCCCACAGCTCCCTCCTAATCTGGGCTCTCCCCTTCATGTGAGCAGCATGAGACAGGGAAAGAACATGGGCTTCTGGGGTTGTGCAGCCGTGGGTCTGCATTCTGGCTCTCTGCTTACTACATGGCCTACATGCAGCTCTCAGCACATTACTCTAACCTCAACTGTGAATGGTCAGGAGAAACCTCTGCCTTCCCGGTGTCCTTGGTAGGTGGTCATCAGACTTCTCAGCCTTAGTTCCTCTTTGTGAATGAGGGAGTCTGACTAGGTTTTTCTCACGCCCTCTCTAGACGAGGTGTTGGAGACCTACATTTGAGGTCCAGCCTAGTTACATGGCCTTAGGCAAGTCACTTAACTGCTCTGAGCCTCAAGTTCCTCATCTGAAGAACAAGAATAGTGATATCCTTCTCCTAGAGCAGCTGGGATGCTATATATAAATAGGCATTTCCATGAGCCTAGGGGTACAACACACTAGACAACTGGGAGAGCTTCAGGCCCTGGAAAAAGAAACCGCTAGCCCTCCAACTGAGGAATGGACAAAAGAGATGTGGTATTTCTATATAATGGAATACTACTCAGCTATTAATAATGATAAACCAAACACCTTCATATTTAAATGGACGTGCCTTGAAAATATACTTATCAGTGAAATAAATAAGTCACACATATGTGAGCATCGTATTGTTGCACTTGTGTAACAAAGTGAAAGAAAATCTATGTGTGTATATAAAAAATTAGTTAAAATAGGTAAAGAAAAAGAATTCTGAGTGAAAAGTAGTTTCTACAGGGTCATTTTCACATTTCACTTTTACTATGAATTGTTCTTTTGAAAAGGATATAGCATTCATAACATTTGTGTTTCTTGCTGATTTTTTTTAATACCCTATACATTCTTTTTTGTTATACAAGAAAAAAGAAAAAAAGAAAAGAAAAAGAAACCACTAGCCAAGCCAAGGAATAGGCACTCCCCATTATTTACAGGTTTTTTGGAGCCCAGATACTTTAAGATCAAACTTCAGACTGCTGGGGTCCTGTCTCTGAAAAGATGGACAGCAGGCCCAAAGCCACACAGGGACTCAGGGAGAGCTGCACCTCAAATGTAGGTCTTCAACACCTTGCTTAGAGAAGACACTAGAAAAACCTAGTTAGACTGTCTCATGCACTAAGAGGAACTGAGGCTGGAGAAGTCTGATGAACACCTACCAAGGAGACCAAGAAGGCAGAGGTTTCCCCTGACCATTCATAGTTGAGGTAAGAATAACGTGCTGAGTGCTACCTGCAAACCTGATTGGGTGCTGATTGGCTTCAGTCTCTGTCCCCTGCTAACAATGCAGTCAGCCTGCGTTTCCTTCGGCCCAACTCTGACCATAGACAGGAGGAGTTTAAGTAACTTCAGGTTAAATTCCATTGCTACCACCTGGCCTCCTCTCTGTGCCTCAGGACTGACAATGTTCATTCATCCCTTCATTCTGCAATTATTACAAGTATCTTCTGTATATCAAGCCCTGGGCTGAGAACAGCAGAGAAAACAGAAACAAAATAGGTATGTTCTGGGCTGGGGCTGTGTCGTTCAGTTGTTGAGCACTTGCCTCGAATGCCCAAGGCCCTGGGTTCAATCCCCAACTCCCTCCCCACCAAGCTATGTTCCTTCCTTTCAATGAGTCCACTGGGGGAACCAAGAAACAAAACAGGCCACTGTCAGCAGCAGGGAAACAGTGCTGTAACAGGGAACTTGGGAGGGTGTGGAAGCCCAGAGGAAGGTCACCTGATGCAGCTAGGGGCAGGGCATTCCAAACCCCAGATGTCCCTTCTTTCTCCCCAGCCCCCTCCTTCATTCTACTTTGCTGTGAGCTGGGGGAACCCCTCCCCCATCCACACTGCTGTGCTCTTTGCAAGCTGGGACTCTGGCCTGGGCTGCAGGGACAGAGAAAGCCCTTACCGTGCAGCTGCAGAGGACACACTGGTTGGGCAGGCGGGCAGGGAACAGCTCACGGACACTGAAGATCTCTCCATGTTGGTACATGGTACTGTTGTGCTGGCAGGACTTTGGGGGAGCCCGGAGCCCAGAAGGGGTATGAGGTTCTGCAGGTGGGGAGGGACAGGAGGAAAAAGAAAATAAGGTTTTGTGTAGTTCCAAAATCTTTGCCAGATGCAAGTAGATCACTTTTCTAAAAATTATGCATTTTATCTCTTCTTGGTATTTAAACTGAGCTCTGGTCTTGGCCTTCCCAGCCATTCCCCACATCTGCTAACCAAGATGTCCTACCAATACCTACATCTGACCGTGTCCCTCCCTCCCATGGTCTGCACAACAGCCTCACAACTCCTTGGTATCTGAGAGGGTCCTGACCAGAGCAAGAAGAAGTCAAAAGTCTCAGCTCCACTGAGGTCCATAAACACTCACGGAGCATCTCCCAGTACCAGGCACTGTTCTAGGCACTAAGGGATACTGCTGGGGAGAAAGTCATGGAGTTACATTGCCCTGGAGTCAGCTGGGATGATCTCCATTGTCTCCATGTGTGGTGTAAACCGCTGCCATTCACTGGCCACCAGAGCCCCCACCTGCCCACAACTCGGCTCCCACCCTGCTGGTTGAGGGGGACCCCCCAGTCCTGAGAAAACCCACCATTCATTCAGGGCACCTTTGCTGACAGCCTTCAGGGAAGCAGGGGCTCTGCCAGGCATTGGGAATGGAGTGATGACCAAGACTCAGCCCCTGTCACCCAGAAATTCACAAGTAGCTTGAGTGGAGAGATAAGCCACAAGCAATGGCACTGTGGTATGCTGAAGGCCAGGTGGATGGGTGCACAGAAGCTGGGACAGCACAGAGGTGTAGCCCTAACTCAGCAGAGGAGAGGATACCAGGGAAGCCTTCCTGAAAGGACTGATGGCTGAACAGTCTTGAAGAACAAGTACAGCTGAGGGGGCAAAAGGGCAGAGGAGAATGGGGGGTGGGGAAGACTAAAGAGCATTTGAAGGTGAAGAGCACTGGGCCAAGGCATGAGGAATCCCAAAGGTAGCCAGGAGAGGTACAGACTGGAGTCAGCACCAGATGCGGAGAAGGCGTGATGCTCCACGGTGGGTAGGATGAGGCTGGAAACCTCTGTTCTCCCACAGCAGGAATCTTTAGACCAATGGTCAGGCTCCTGCTGGGCTCCTGCTTAGTAAATGGACCCCTGCACCCCAGGAGGGTTGGACTCTGGAGCCAGAGCTAAGGCAAAAATCAGAAGTCCTTCGTCTTCCTCATCTTGATGTTTCTGAACCTCAGTTCTCCCACCTTGGCACTGGCTGCCCTTCACGGCCACTTGGCTATGCCAGTTTCTGCTCAGACCACTTTTCCTCTCTCTTCCCTTTTCTACCTAGAGCTTCAGTCTAAGAGGCTCTTAGCATCCTAAAGTCACGGAGTCTAGCATTAGCAGACATCTAGCATTAGAACACATAGTGTCCCCAAATTTCAGTACCAGGGGGAACCTCAGAGTGCAGTGGATTCATTCCTCTGTCATTGCCAACCCCAGGGTGGTAATCATGGAATCTCCCCTACAGGATGGCGGTGGTTTGGATGCTGTCTGAGTGTCCCAAGAGGTTCATGTGTTGACACCTTGGTCCCCTGTGTGGTGGCCTTGGGAGGTGGAATGACCTTTGGCTGCCCTTGGAAGGGGACAATGTGGTTCTCATGGGATCCCAGTGAGTTCCCATGAGTCAGCATAAAGCATGCTTTTACCTCCTCTGCACACGACCAGTTCCCTTTCCATTTCTCTGCCATGTTGTGACCCTGACAGAGGGGACCCCATCAGAGCGGGCAACCAGATCTTGGACCTTCCGCCTCCAAAACTCTGAGCTAAATAACCCTCTTTTCTTTCTAAGTACCCAGGTATTTTGTTGCTGCAACACAAAGCGGACAAATGCAAGGCCCTCCCAGCCCAAGAATCACTCACCTTCCCTTCCCGGAATGTGTCCAGTCCCCCACTTCCAGCCTGCCAGAGAGACTGAAGCCCAAGTGTGCCAGTCAATGTGCCAAGCAAGCCCCAAACTATTGTTTATTTTCTGCCTGTTGATCATAAGAAATTTGTTGCTATCCCAGCCCCACTTGGAGACCCAGGATGTTCCTGCCCTGAGCATCTCTGTGTCTCATCAGCTCCATTGGGCGGAGACAGCACCGCTCCTGTCAGGGGCTTTCCTCAGCCAGGGACCTGTGTCTAGAGTGAGGTAGGGGCCAACGGGCAGCAGGGAGGTCATCGCAAGGTGAGGGTGAGACTACTTACCCACACACCTGGGACAGCACTGCTGCGGCTCCAGTACAGGCTGGGGGCAGTGGACAGGTGGGCAGCGGAGCTGGTAACAATTCACATGGGCAGTCTGAAGGGGACACAAGGATCAGCCCTGGTTCCAAGGAACCATTGTCTCCCACCTGCTGAGGTCCTCTCCTGAAACCTCCACCCCAACTACAGAAATCTGACTTGTTTTATGTCTGTGATTGGGGTTAAAAACAATAAACGCGAGTAAGCCCAGTCCCTCCCTTGCCCCTGTCCACTAAGGAGGTGGGGTCCACTCATCTGCATCCCTCCCCCACCCCAGAGAAGGGCAGATCTGCTCATGGATTTGCTCAGATGTGGTGCCCCCTTCAGGATATGCGAGAAATACAAGTAAAAACCTCGGGCCATTTTGACATTGATCTTGAAGCTTTGACCATGCTATTACTGCGGGTGGAGGGGTGTTGGGACAGGGTCTAGCTTTGTAGTTCAGGCTGACTTTGAACTCACTATGTAGCCCAGGCTGGCCTTTAACTCACAGTGATCCTGCCTCAGCCTCCCGAGTGCTGGGAATCACAGGTGAGCACCACCACACCTGGCCCTGACCGTGTTATTATAACTCCAGGGCTTTATTCTTTTAACTCTGAGCCTGAGCCTTGTAGGTGATGGAAGAATATAACACATGATAGCAGGTGACCAGATGGGGACAAAGCTGCCAACCTGATGTGGAGAAGGCTCAGGGCTTTGTGATTCCTATGCCCTAAATCTCTGGGAGGTCCAGGTAACTCTGAACAGACCCTTTAGAGTTGGCTCAGAGAAGGGAAGGGCCCAGAGTTCTTCCAACTTTCTCAAGTACAGCAAATAAAAGAACTGGACAGAGAAACACGCATAGAGATGAACAAAAACAGAAGGAGAGAGGCCACCATCCCCGTGGGAGGTCTTTCCAGCTCTCCCGGCAGTGTCCAGGCCCCGCTCTGCCACACCTTGCTCTTCCCCTTGTTACAGCCTCACAGCATTGCATGGCGATGAGCCATGTATATCTGTCTCACCCATTCAACCATGAACTCCAAAGGAGGGGCCAGCACAAGTCCTTGCTCCAAGTTAGTGCCTGCTAAGGTGCGAATGAATGAATGAGTGATGATCTCTCTTAGGTGAGTGGACTCAGCTTTGTTCACAAGTGTGAAGTTGGTAAAGAGTGTTGCCAGCCCCTCTCCCCACTCCTTCCTGCTGCCCTTTCTCTGTCCAACAGAGGTTCTGACAGTGCTTCCTACCACAGCCTCCTGCCCCGCGGCCCCCACAGGAGGCTCCAGACTGGCCCCAGCCTCTCGGGGTTCCCTGCTGCCCAAGATGGCCAGAGATCATCACAAAGTCTAATCAGTGCTAAGGGGCATCTGGGAGTCCACAGCACTGGCCTGAGCTGTAACAGTGGCCTTCTAGAGGCCCAGCTCGCGTAAGAGCCACATCTGTGTTAAGAGGGTAAACTGAGGACCTCAGATGAGAAACCAGAAGCAATGCAAACTATGTGAACAGGAGTGTTAGAGTCTCTGTCTTGACACTGCCATGGAGGAGCCACAGGTTAGAGGTGACCCACAGCTCACAGCTGGGAATCAGGTAGAGACAGGCTGGGAGTAAAAGAGCCAGCACGAGGCATGTGGTGAACCCTTTGTGGCCAAAGGGAATCTCTCAGGAGAGTTCCAGCCATCAGGTAGTGAGTGGCTACAAGGCAGTGCCTTTATATGAAATATGCATAATTATCTCCTTTGTCTTCTTAACCACAACCTTAGAGGTAGGTACTAGAGAAAGGAGAAAAGAGTACCCCGGAGGTGAACTGCTTGCAATCACACAGCAGGGTAAATACTGTCGTGGGGCCTGGGAATGCTGAGCTGCCTCTGGTGGATGCACACAGGCCCAGGCCCTCACTAAACACACCCAGTGTCTATGGGGCCAGGCCACCTTCTAAGCACTAGAAGTGGGCCACTAGCAGTGGGCAACACTGACAAGCTTTCCGCTCTACTGCCCTTGCATCCTGGTGGTGGGAGATAGACTAGAAAACAGTAAGCAAGGAGGAACAAGACAATTTTGGGTGTGAAATTTGTGGTGAGGATAAGGCAAAATAACGTGACAGGGTTAAGAGGGTTAACTGTAATAGAAACAGCTGCAAAGGAAGCTCCTGAGGAGGTAACATTCACGTTAGGAACTGGGAGACAAGGAACCATTTGTGAGAGGGTCTGGGTGGGACGTTCTGGCAGAGGGAGTAAACAGGAGTGTCTCACGTGTTGGAGGAACCCACAGCATGCCGGCAAGGCTGCATACAGCTCAGAGACCAAGTATGGAGTGAAGCTGGGGAACCAGGCAGGCAAATTCCACAGAGTCCCTGCAGGGAATCTGAATTTTATGGTAAGTGCAAAGAAAAGCTACTGGATGATTTTAGGAGTAGAATGGCACAATCAGAACCAATCATTGCAGCTGCTGTGTGGAGGATGAATTTCGAGGTGGGGACAAGGGACACCTGTTAGGAGGCTTGAGCAGCAGCCCAGGTAAAAGACGAAGATGGCCGAGGTCAGGGTGGCAACAATGGAAAGGAGCGGAGGGACTTGAGCGAATTTCAGTGTTTTGGGCTAAGGAAACTCTGTGTGTGTGTGTGTGTGTGTGTGTGTGTGTGTGTGTGTGTCTGTGTGTGTGTGCGTGTGTGTGTGAACTCTGGGCAAGGAGAAATGAATTAGCTCCAATAGATCACGAAACTTGGACTCTGTCAACTGGACCACATGATATGTCTGGAATTTTCTGTTATGGTTTCCTTTCTGTTCTCTGGCTATGCTTCATAAAGTTCTTTTTGAAATGGCTGATTGGCCTCAGATGTGCTAAGAAAACTCAAGGGAGGCAGTTATGGGGGCTGGGGGCTGTGTGCCTATGTGTGTCAGGGTTCTACCTGAGGCCTACCTGGTAGAAGCCTTGGGAATCAGGGGGAAGGACCCCAGGAGGAGTGGTCCCCAGTGTCCCTCCTGCCCCGCCCCTAGCCATCTCAGGAGCTCTTCCCTGCCTCTACCCCAAAGGTTTGTATGAGAGGCCTCTGCCTTCCTCTCTCAGTCTGAAAGGGAAAGAGAGACTGAGGGGCAGGCTCCAACTGACAGCTAGCCACCCTTCACACCAAGTACCAGAACCCAGACAAAAAGAACCGGGGACATGCAGAGTGGTCCCTGCTGTAACTGGGCTAAAGCCAAGGGATTTTCAAGCCTCCTCAGTGACTCTTTCTTCTCCCACTCTTCCAACCTCACACCTCACCTGAGAATTCTGGCCAAATGGGTCTCATTTATTCCACCTGGTTGTACAAAACCCAATGGAGTGCTGGGTGGGTGCTGTAGTTTGGATGTTCCATGTTCCCTAAAGGTCTATGTGGCTTGGTCCCCCAGTTGGTGCTACTGAGAGGTGCTGTAGACCTTCAGGAGGTGGGGCCTTGTGGGAAGTCTTAGATCACTGAGAGCATGAAAGGGGCCACTGAGTCTTAGGTCCCTGAGGGCATGCCCTTGAAGGGAGTTGAAGGACTCTGGTCTCTTCCTCTCTGTTTTGCTTCCTGGCAAAACAGACAGTTTTGCTGTGATGTGTGGCCCAAAGCAACAGGGCTATTTGATCATGAACTAGAATTCCAAAAATGTGAGCCAGAATAAACCTTTTCTCTTTATAAGTTGATTATCTCAGGTGTTTTATTATAGTGACAGAAAGCTGACAAATGCAATTGGGATGAGGTGACAGGAGATAGAAGTGAAAACAAAGATATGGTCTCTGCCCCAATTGATTCAACCTCTGGCAGGGCATTACACAGGGCATGAGTGAGAGCCCAGCAAGACCTGTTCTCGGGTGCTCGATCAGAAGGGACTGTCACTGACTGATGCACATTACTGTCAATAGTGACCAGGAGAAAGGGATAAAGTTGTGGGGGCACCCACAAGCAGAAACTATATTCAGGTGGAGGTCATTTGCCCATTTGGTCAAAAGCTTGAAGAACAAAGATGTGGGCCAGTGGAGCTTGGGCAGTGCCTTCTGAGGAGGGTGGGGACTGGGGTGAATCATACGCAGGAAGGAAAGAACAGGAGGGAAGGCCAGAAGGCGTCTCTTGGGCTGCCTGGGAGGCAGGGAAGCTGCCACCAGCGTGAGCTAAGAAGAAGGTTGAGATGAGAGATGGAAGGCCCAGGGCCTCAACCCACCCTAGCCACTGGCCTGCTGTGTGACTTACCCCCAGGAGACATATGGGGACCATGTACTCCTACCTGCTGAGGACTTGGTAATGAGGGAACTTGCCCCAAGCTCCTTGGCAGTCTATGACAGTACGATTTGAGGGGGCATCACTGTAGGTACCACTGACCTCTGGATGCAGGCTGTCATCCCTACCTTCCCAGATGACTTCTCTGAAGGTCTACCAGACACACCTTCTGCAGGTGGCCTAGTGGCTTGGTGGCCAGAGCAACCTACCTCAGAGCAGGTACAGCGCAGGCAATACATCACGCCTTGTGGCTCCAAGTAGGGATGCCAGCTCTCACCGGGGGAGTATCTCTTCTCATGGAAAAGGCAGAACAGGTCTGGACCTGGCAAACCAACATGTACTGTTAGTCCTAGGAGGTGCTAGCCCAAAATCTGCTGTATCCTTTCTCATTTCTGGTTCTAGGAAGTACATCATCTGGACCATCCTTCAGATGGTCTCTTCTATTAAGGTAACAGAGTATCCACCAGATATGTCCCCCTACTCAGGAGACCAGGATGTCTTGTTTTAAATCTTGGCTTGACCACACACTTACTGTATGGTTGGGCCTTTCTCATTAACTTTTATTCACAGGGCAGTAGGAGATCAAGTGGTAAAATGATTTATGGACTTTGTTGTGGTGTAAATGTTAGTTATTATGATTAGATGAATATTATGGGGGTCAGAGAGCATAGACTACTTTGCTAAGACCACACAGCAAGTTAGCCACCAAGCAGAGATGACAGTCTGTCTCCTGACTCTCTGTCCAGTGCTCCTTGTGCCCTCATAATCATACTTTTTTCTTTTGTTTCTTTTGTCCCACTTACTTATTTATTTTTATTTCATCATGACTGTCTTGTCCTTCTCTATTGTCCTCCTTGCAATGCATCATGTACACACATGCAAAACATACACACAGGCACGCACATGCACACACATGCTCATGCACAGCATCTCTGGGTCCTGTGAGCCACCTTTTGAGTAAAACAACTCATAGCAGTTTTCCAGTTTTATACCAAACTATGTCCCTATATCTTGACTAGCCATGACGGAAAGGTGGTTAGGAAATTGATCTTTCCCTATCCCTAAACATCATCTTTGCTACTACTCTGGGTTGTGCTTGGCACATCAATTGCCTTTTTAATAATCTGCATATTGGTTGTTAATATGAAGGTAAATTCTTCTTAGAATAATCGAAATACTAGCGTTTTGGGGCTGGGGCGTGGGTTAGCTATCTCTCCTGCAATTCTGCTCTCTTAAAACCTGCTTTCTTTCATTTCTCCTAACCAAGGTACCCCTCCCCTCACCTCTTACCTACTCCTGACCTAGCCCTGAGTCAGGCCTCTTCCTGTCCAGCATTGCAGGCTCTGTCCACCTCTCTGCCTTTTGTCCTATCCCTGCCAGCAATTTTCCACATAGGTACCTTGGAGCAAGAATCATGAAAGGGATGCTATCTTTCCAGGGAGAAGGCTCTCCATCACCTGAGCTCTTCTGGGGAGGAATGGGGAGAGGCAGCATAAGCCAGCAAAATTTTGTTGGATCAAATGAGATTGCAATCTGCAGAAAAGAATCAACATTGAATGACTACCTTCTCTGTGCTAAACTTTTTATGTAAGTTACTTAATGATATAAATGTTGTTTTGAGAATTAAATGGGATAATGCTTGTAGAGTGTTTACTGAGCCCAGTTCTTGGTACTTAGTTGGACTGCTACTATCATGTAGTTATGATATCAATTTTAAAGATACCAGCCAGTAGACACGATGGAATGTCATGAAAACTGACACTGTTCGAAATCTGGACTAAATGATAGTATCCATCCTGCAGTGGCTTTGCATTTTACGAGAAAGTTAGATAGAAAAACAAAGTTCATAGAATCTAAGTGACTTGTCTAAAGCCATCCAGCTACTGACTTGAACCCAGGGCTCCAAGCTTCAAATAAGAACTCCTTTGGGTTCACTTGATCATTTATGGTTTTTAGCCCAACCTCCAGATCAAAAAGCTCAACTTCCTTCTCTCTCTGTCTTACTGGTCACCATCCCCATTTTCTTTCTTTCTTTTTTTTTTTTCTCCTAGACTCCTATAGGTTTAGATTCTAAAAGTTGACTTTCACGCCTCCCCTTCCTCATTTTCTTGGAAACATGGGCTCTCATGCTTTGTGAATCACCTTCTTTTAGACTTCCAGGCTCACAGAATGGCAGGGTACTGCCAACGGTATCCTGTTGGATGGGCTGGGGGCTCACACATAATGCTTATATTCCCAACTAAGGGCCAGAGTGGGCTGGAGCACAGCCCTTGGCAAACCCTTCTAGGTCATTCCTGACCCGTAAGAAGTTTGCTTTATAAGAAGCTGAAATCAACCTCTCTTGATTCCTTATATCATTCCTGTTCAGCCCTCTTGAACCTCCCAGGACAAAGTTCTGGGGTGACTGTCCTGTGTGTCAATTTGTGATTCCACAGGCTGTGAGACCCTTAGGAACCCACAGCTTAGTTCTCTCCTTACCAGCTTCTCAGTCCCCAACAGTGTAGGGAACAACCAGACAGCAGATCCCTGCCCCAGTGAGCCAGCAAGTCCTGCCTGGCCCGTATCAAATGAGCTGTGTTTATCTCTCAGCCTCCACTGGCAGAGAGTGGAACACAGGCCCAGCTGGGGGACTGATTCAGCCAACCCAACTCTCCAAGGAGTGAATAATGTCTTTCTTCCTCAGGCCCTTCCCCCCACAAGGGTGGGGGTGATTTCAACACTGTGGCCACCTTAGGTCAGCCAGTTGCTGAAAAAACCCTGTCCTACCTTCCTTGGGGCAGCCCTAAAGCTGGTTCCCATGCCAGTTGGCATCCCCTTACCTCCCTGTCTGCTCAGAGCTTGAAGACCAAAGTGTCTCCACCAATGCCGGAGCCAGGAGGCCCCTCCCCCACCAGTAGGCCTGGCAGAGGCCGAGAATGTGGGGGGCCTGGCAGGAGGCCTCCTGTGGCCACAGTCCCCAACCCACCACACCCTTTAAGGTGAGAAGCACAAGGAGAGGTGGCTATGCCTGGAGCTGTCTCTTCTTCTAGGGAGGTGAGTGCCCAGTGCCATGCCAAAACCCAGTGGCAGGAGGACTAGCCGGGCGCGCAGCCACCTCTGTTCCTGAGGCTCTGGCAGCAGCCCCAGCTGGGCCTTGTATGTGGCCAGGAGAAGGAGCCCTCTCACTCGTTAAGCAGCACATTCACTGTGAGAGGTTCTCTGAGCCTCAGTTTCCTATCTGCAAAGTAAGGGGATGGGGGAGGACTAGGATCTTAGGGCTTCTGTGTAGTTTATGAATTCATGATTTCAGATTCTGACATTCCAATATTCTAGATTTCTAAGATTCGAGATTTGAGAATTCCATGTTTCTGTGAGCCTGTGTTTTATCAGAACACAAAGTTTCTGGAATTCTATGATGTTGTGGGTTCTAAGATTTGATCATTCTTAGATTCATGATTCTTGGATATGTTAATGGTCTCATCAATCCCAGGCTCTCAGGGTCTCCAAGTAGATTAGAGTGGGGTTTCAGGAGTCAGTAGGGGCCAATCTCAAGTGACACTGCGAAGGAGGCAAAGTTTATCTCTAATATCTCCTCCCTTCCCAGGCACGCCCTTTGTCCGCTGTGGCCTTCCACTCCTACCCTGGCTCTGGCCATGCTCCCTCTCTCACCCACTACCATTTCTCATCCCAGGCCTCAGCCTGTATGTACACCTTTCTCTCCAACTCAGAGGCCAAGCATGTCTTCTCTCAGAGACCTTCTAGAATCAGATAGGCCTGGGTAAATCACAAATTTAGTTTTTGTTTTCAGCCTGATTTCAGACAAGCTGTCTAATCCTTCCAGGATTGTCTTCATATCTGTTAAATGGGACTAATAATAATGTTTACCTCTAATAGTTGTTGTAGAATTAAATCAGACAATGCAGAAGTACACTGTGACTGTTTAAATAAAGTTGATTGCAATAAAAGGCCAATTGACATTAATTTCACTCAAAACACTACCCCTCACTTTGAGCACACTTACTCCATTGTTTTGCTACTTTCTGAAGTAGTTCTGGAAGTCCTCTGTGAGAGCCTTTATCAGGTGTGATAAAAAATATGGTAAATTCGTCTGCAGCATGCCATCAAGAGGCAGGCTTGTAAAAACATTACGGTGTGTCCTCATCAACCTTATTTACCAGATCAGGCATTATAAAAGTTCTGATTCTTCCTCAAAGTAAAAAGGGGAGCCAGGCGTGGTGGTGCACGCCTTTAATCCCAGCACTCGGGAGGCTGAGGTAGGAGGAGCGTTGTGAGTTCGAGGCCGGTTTGGGCTACAACACGAGCGCAAGGCTGGCCTGAGCTACACAGTGCGACCCTGCCTCAAAATACCAGGGCCAGGAGTTTGGCTCATTAGCTTACGCACCTGTCAGGCAGGCGCGAAGTTGTGAGTTCAATCCCCGGTGCCGCAAAAAAATAAATAAATAAATAAATAAATAAAATAAAAAGGGGAAAGATTTTAAAAGGTAAACTTTTACAATCTATTTGGGACATCAAGGCAGTCACTACAGTGCAACTAAAGACTTTCAAGAAAAGAAAACTTTCAGAATGGCTTCAGAAAATAGCCAGAAGCTGGGCATGGTGACACACATCTATAATTCCAGCACTCAGAAAACTGAGACAGGAGAGTCGCTGTGAGTTCAAGGCCAGCCTGGGCTACATAAGTGAGTTCAAAGCAAGCCTGAACTACAGAGCAAGAAAGACACTGTCTCAAAAAAAAAAAAAAAGGGAGAATGATGGGATAATTCTGTCTGCATTGAGGGGGACTATGTTGAGGGGGATTAATGGCAGTGTGTCTTTTACTGTAATAATTTTTAAAATTTAAATATTCACTGCATTTTTCAAACACATCATGTATGTCTAGTCTAGCGCATGTTAGATACTCACTTAAACAGTAGGTAAAAACAGACAGGCAAAACCCAGATCTGAGCACTTACCCCAAACTTTCTTTCTTTCTTTCTTTTTTTTTTTTTTTTTTTTGTCTTTTTGAGACAAGGTCTCTCTGTGCAGTTCAGGCTAGCATTGAGCTCACTTTGTAGCCCAGGCTAGTCTTGAACTCGCAATGATCCTCCTGCCTCAGCCTCCCAAGTACTGGGATTACAGGCATGAGCCACCATGCCCAGCTATCCCAAACTTTCTTAACTGTGTGTTTCTCATAGCATTTCTTTTACTCTCAGAGTTCTATGTAGCAGCCCCAGGTGTCTATTAAGTGCACACACATCATAGTACTCACTGAAGATAAATCTGCCAGGTCTCACTGCCACACCAATGCTATTCCTGCAGTCTCTGCTTTCTTCTAGTCCCACTCACAAGTCAGTCCACTCTTCCTCCATACCACATGGGCCCACACAGATCTCGGGGTAGGATGCAGAGATGAAGGTAGCTCAGAAAGTTGGAGCAGAGAATGGCAAGCCTGGGGCATGAGAGGAAAGAGATCTGCCTGGAAAAAAAGGCTGAGGCTCTCCAATGGCCTTGAGAGTCCTGAGGGCAAAGGAAAAGCAGGGAAAAACCTTGATCTAGGGAGGTGGGAGTGTGCAATCAGGATTGCAATTAGGACTGCTTGCTGTGGAGGCAAACCTACAGGCAGAGAACAGGGAGAGCCGTATGGTCATCCTGTTCGAGGTACTGCTGCTCTCACTCTTGGGGCCTGACCCAGATGGAAGCGATACTAAAGGGCAGAAGTGCAGATTTGAGCGACGTTTCAATAGGTACAGTGGGCAGGTGATGTGGCCAATTTGATAGGAGGTGGGTAGAGAGGGTAAAGGAGCAGTCAAGGATGGAAGAGAGGTTTGGGACGTGAACAAATAGGTGAAGGTGATGTCAGGGAGGCCCAGAGGCACCTCCTTTGAGGACAGTTGCAAGCCAGTGCAGCAGCCTGCCGCTTCAGGCAGCATGAAAATGAGCAGAGACCAGGAAGTCAGCAAAGTGACCACAGTGGTACCAACTCCTGGACAGGGTCCAGAAAAAAATCTATAGGCAGGAAATAGTATTACTGTTAGTTATTTTACTTCCTGTTATTCATTTATTTATTGAGCTTTTCATGTATATACATCCACAGACCTGGCACATGACTTGCTAAGATACAGGCCTTGCCCTTGAGGAGCTCATGGTCTAATGAAAAAGACAGACAACTATAACTGATAAACGCCATGAGGGCGAGGCCACAAGTTCTTCAGGGCTTTAGGCCTGTAGCCCAGAATACACAGTGCGAGGGTGGGGGGCTTCCTCTGCAAAAGCACACTTGGGAGTGAACATGGTTCACGTAGGGCACTGGGGGATGGGTCTGATGGGTGCTGGCTCCTCTTCCTCCAAGCAGCATCTACTTCAATAGATCGCAAAGCTCATTTCCTATCTTCTGTTCTCTTTCTTTTTCTTTCTGTCTCTCTGTCTTTGTTTCTCTCTTTCTGCCCCCTTCCTTCTGTAGCCCAGGTTGGACTTCAATTTGGGATTCTCCTGGCTCAGCTGGGATCACACACCCTGCTCATTCCTTACCTACACTGACTTTCTTAAAGTAATTACACTTGATCTGATCTGATTTCAGGCCAGTAATGTTCACCAGACAAACTCCCAGTTACCGTATCACCCCAGGCTGGCTGCTGCCTGCTTTTCCAGCGGCCCTATTTTCAGCCCTAGTGTCTCTTGCTGAGGTTCTCTTCCTCTTCCACCACCCCCACCAGGCCCCTTCACACTTCTGTGCCTTCACACGTGCTGTTGCTTCCTCCTGGGATACAGCACCCCATCTCTAATGTTTGACCAACTCCTTATTCCTCCAAAGCGGGCTGGGATGCCACTGGTTCTGTGAAGTCCCCAACCTCACAGGGCCCTGGCTTTTGCTTCAGGGGTAAGTTTGGCCCTTGATTACAGTCCTCATTGCTAAGTGGGTTTGTCTTTCTTACTAAACTGTGAGCATCTTGAGAAGAAGGGCCAGAGCCCACTGAATTTTATGCTCTGTGTAGAGCCCATGTAGATTGGTAAATGCATACATGAAAAAAGAATAGAGTTATTGAAGAGTGAGTGGTTCTGGAAAAGGAGACAATTACCAGTCCTTAATCCTGGAAACTTCTTTCCTTAACAGAAAGAGTGCTTCATTATATGGAAGGAAAGCCAAGTCCCTCTCAACACTTTTGCCCTGCTACCTAACAGAAATTAGCCTTTGACCTCTCCCTCCAACTCCATGCCATTGACTCCCTCTGCCAAACCAAAGAACATCGTGTACCAAAAGGTCAGGAACCTGGGGCAGCTCAGGGAATGAGTGATTCTACAATCTTCACATGTAAGTCAAAATTTCCAAACTGTCCCTGCCCAACTGCACCCCACGTTCTGACCTGAAACTCTCAGGCTGTAATACTGTCCTCCTCAGGGGTCATTTGGGACAGACTAGTATGATTGAGAGTTCTTCCACAGGGAACACGAAAGACAGCCAGGAAGATGCTTCTGGGCTGGAGGAGAGGCTGGATAAGGTCGTGAAAAGCCACCAGGCGAGGCCAGGGTAAGAGAGAGAGAGGTCTGAAATTGTGGCTGGCCTGTTCCCAGCCTACAAGAACTCAGAAAACCTGAAGGAGCCAGGCTGTTCAGGAATGTGAGAAAGTTTACATCTCTTCCCTCATGCCCACACAGCCATACTTTCTCTATTTATTTATAGGCTCCTCTTCACACAAACAAATTTGCTGCCCTCTCAGACATAAACTCTGCCCTGAGCTCTGGCATCTCTTTGATGGGGGAGGCCTCGTAAAAGAATCAAAAGAAATCTCAGCATCTTAGTGGCTGAGCTGTGCAACTCAAGGGAAAGGACTCACTTCTCTGAACCTTACTCCTTTCTTGGGTCACACAGCATGCACAGGAGCATGAAAGGGCCCCAGAGCATAGAACTGTCAAGCCAGGAAAGGCAGCTCTGTTGCCTGTCAATGGCAAGAGCAGGGATAGGACTGTCAGCATTGTGGTCTGCCTTGTACCTGTACACTTACAGTCACAGAAGCCTAGAAAGCTAGAAAGTCACATCATGCCCAATCTCTTTATGCATGTAGAAACTGAGCCCCTGAGAGGGATTGGACTTGTTGATTTGTGCCGGCAGAAACACCAATGCCAGTCTGCAGATCTGGAGAGGATGTTCACAAGGATCCACCCCTTCCCTAAGGGACAGAACCAGAAGAAATGGCTTTAACTTGCAGAAAAAATGATTCGGGTGAGACATAAGAAGAAATCCTGAGTGCAAGCATGGGTTACAGAAGGCTGCAGGGGACTGGCCTTCTGTGAGTCAGGGTCAATTCAGAGGCAGGGTGGTTGCCTCAATGAGCCAGCTCTACACTGCACCTCCTAGTGACGCCACTCTCATGCCAGTCCTTCTTTTGGGGAGTCCAGGGGATTCAAAGTCCCTCTCCCAGAGCCGGCGCCACGGCTGGTGGCTGGGGGAACTTGAGAAGCCAGTCCTGGAACAGGTGCAACAGCTGGAGCAACTGCGCAGCTGTCGCCTGCCCGGCTCGGTGAGCCAGTGAGTGAGGGAGAGACCTCTACTGGTGGGAGAAGGGATGTGCAGAACCGCCCAGTCTAGACCCAGACCTAGGCCTGCCTGCCCGGAATTGGACTTCAGGCCTTCACTTGGTACTCCCCATCTCCTCACCTCATGCACATCTGAAAGGTGAATGAACAGCAAGTCAGGGTCCCCACTTGTGGGTCTCCCACTATACCTGCTTCCCCAGACCCTCCAGGCACTCTGTCCTGCTGTCTGAGGATCTGTCTGTCCTACACTCCCCCAGCTCCCCTTTCCTTCCCAAAGGTCAGAATAGACCTAGAATCAAGGCAACCACACCACACTTCTGGATCTTAGAGGCTCAGAACGAGGGGATATGAAAGCTAGAATCGTCCTCAGTGATCATCTATTTAAGTCCAACTGTTTCATCTTACAGGTGGGAAAACTAAGATCCAAAGAAAGGCAATTTGCCCTGGGTCACAGTTGGAATCCGTGGCATGGCCACAGTGGAACCATGACCTGATTGCAAGTTTTTCTTCTGTACAACATCATACCATGGGAATCTCCCTTCCTATTCCAAGCCTGAGATCTGGGGTTCCATCACCTGGGAACCAGAGTGTTAATTCCCATAATACATGAATCCTTGGAGAAAGAATAGAGGGGTCCATGTTTTCACTCAGTTGTTAACTCTTCCTGAAAGAGGAGGTTGAGGTAGGGAAGAGAAAGTAGAAGCACGGCAGACATCTAAAAGGGATAAAGAGTAAGGGTCAAGCAAAAAGGAGGGGAGCCAGTGTCAGGTGGCAGGGGAAAGCACCAAGACCACTTCTAGGTCCTAGAGGGGATGAACAACCAGAGAACAGTGATCAGCATCACACCTGGATATGGCTCAGCCTGACTGGGTCAGTACTAGTCAATAATCAGGCCAATGACAGCCAGTGTAAGGGCTCCACTCTGGAGTAGAATTGGGGTTCAATCATTGGTCAGGGTTGGAGGTGCAGGGCTCAGCCTAGAATTAGTCTGGATTGTGTCAGGGCTGAATGTACGGCTGGAGACAGAGCCAAAGGGGGAATTGGCGTTTGCTGCACAGCTTCAGACTTGGACAGGGTAGCAAGCTGAAATCCCTGCTTATGACCCTCAGCGTTCTGCAGGAACAGTCCCCCCAGGAGTGTGACATCACACAAACTTGAGAATTCCTACCTCATGGCACCACTTCTGAAAGCACCTCAGATGTCACCAGAAGATTCCTTACCCACAGTAGGCTTGAGGTCTCATACTGAAACAAGGCCCTTCATCACAGATCTTCAAAGAGGATCCTGACCAATGACTACAGGACGAATTCAAGATTCATAGTTTGTCAGCACTAGACAACACGAGGCTCAGAGAAGGGAAATAGGTTGTCCTGATTTGCACAGCTGATAAGTCATGTCAGGGAGGAGGATATGGGTCTCAGTTCCCCGGTAAATTCACTGTGTGCCCTTTGTAAATCACTCCCTTTACCTGGGCTTTGGTTTAATTCTAAGGATGGGTTCTATGCTGGGTAGAAGCAGGTGAGAAGGTTCTTCCAGCTCAGACATCCCAGAATCTAACCCTCCTCCCTGGAGGCTGTTACCTCTCCTTTCATGCAGTGAGCTGGTTCCAAGTCTCCTCCACCCATCTGGAGCCCTGTACTTATGATGGAGATGAACTACTGGCAGGACCTGGTATAGACTTGAAGGCAGTGGGGGCACAGAGGAGGGGAGCTCAGAGTGGATCAGGTCATCAGGGGTAGTTTGCTGGAAGAAATGACTAAGTGAGGCTGTGAAGGGCTCACAAGACATGGGAGGCAAAAAGGAGGGGTATGAATAGGACAGTGCAATCCTGAACAGGAGTCTGGTTCTAGGACATCTTTCCATGATGCAATAAGGGCAATGATACCTGGAGTAAACACTTGGGAGCTAAGAACAAGGTCAGGCATGGCACAGAAGGCTTCCTGTGCTGAGTATCTTTCTAAAACAACAGGCAAGTAGGTGTTAGGAAGAAACCTTGCAGGGTTCAAGAAGGGGGAGGAGATACTGACTGAGTATTCCAGCATTGTTCTGGGTGTTTAAATACAATCACCTCAACCCCAGAACACTTCTGGTTCCAGGTTAATAGCTCTCTTAGGCAGATGAAGAAAATAAGGTCCAGAGAAGTTGTGTCTTATGAAGTCACACAGCTATAAGAGGCAGAGCCAGGACTTGAACCCAACACTGAATTCTTCCCATAACTCATTCCTGAGGGCTTGTATGGGCCTGAAACAAAATACAGCACCACCAGCTCTAGAAAATCAGGTGCAAAAGAAAAGCATGGGGGAGCTGAGCTGCAGAGGCAAAAGAACATGGGCCAGGAGTTGCACAACTGGGGTCTTAATCCTAGGCTCTGCCCTGCGTAACCTGGAGCAAGCCACTGTCACCATCACCATCACCATCATCACCATCACCATCATCCCCTGCTGCTACTCCCTGCTTTAGTTTATCTAATATTTCAGGCTCTGAACTAAGCTCCTTCATTCCCAATAAGAGAATCTTTGTTTTGGTTTTTTGTCCTCAGCGCACTCTAAGAGTTGGGAAGGGGATGTGGCAAGGGTCTGTCAGCCTATTGGGGACAGGAAGGTTCAGAGAAATGATATGGCCAAGGTTGAGCTGTGTCTTACATGGAATCAGGCAGCTGTTATTTCTTGAAGAGCTACCCACATCATCCTTGTATTAATTGCTTTACCTATTTTCTACAATGTAATCCTCATTACTGTCCTGGGATTTTTTTTACTTCCATTTCACAGATTAGAAAACTGATACTCAGAGAGGTGCCCCCCACCAGCTGATATTCAACAGAGCCGCAGTGATGAAGATCCTGGTCTACTTCTCCGTGTCTCAGAGCCTCACAACTGCAAATCAGTGTCCCTTTCAGACACTGTGGGGGCAGGATTTGGAATTAGAGAGTTCTGGCTTTGGAGAGCATACTACTTCTATAAATTCCAGCAAGTCTCTTCTCTTTGCTCTGCCTACATTTTCTCATCTGTAAAGTGTGAACGGTAAAACCCACTGCAGAGGAATGTTGTGAAGATCAAAAGTGACCAAGGACCGCCAAGGTTATCCTACTGAGCTCTTACTTCTTCTTCTCGAGTGCTCTTCCCAAACGCAGTAGTCTTGACAACCTTATCACACCCCTCTTCTGCAACCAGACACAACTGTTGCCTAGGAATAAGTCTCCTTCCCAAGGACAGTGCCCTGCCCTTTGGCCAGCTGTCCTCAGCCCATGCGTCCCCAGGTCCAAGGCAGCAGCTTCTTCAGCTCTGAGTCTCGCAGCCCTGGGGTCCCAAACGCAGCCCATATGGGACCACAGGAGAGTCCCTACCTCCCCGGCACAGGTGCTGCTGGTGGCTGTGGCAGCAGTTAGTGGTCTCCGGTCCTGGCGTTTCCCCCGTTCCCCCGCACATCCCAGGGTCCCGCATCCCTCCTCCGTCTGACCGGCCTCCCCCTCTACTTACGGGCTCGAGCGTGAGAGTCCAAGGGGAACCAGAGCAGCGCGAGTCCCAGCAAGAAGGAGAGGACCCTCACCTCGGGAACCATCCTTCCTGTCCCCAGGGTGGGGCCGCCGGTTCTGAGCCTGGAGGGGAGCCGGGAGAAAGTGAGAGGGGAGGAAGAGGGAGGTGCGGGGGCACGGATCAGTCCACAAGCCCAGAGAAGAGAGTCAGAGAAGGGTCCAGAGGAGGCGAGGCGGACAGAGAGGAAGGGATGAGGTGGGAATAAGAGAAGCGTGGAGAGAAGACAAGGGGGAGAAGGGAGAGAGATGGAGAGATGGAGGAAGGTCGGGCAGAAGGGAAAAGCAGTCAAAGAAAGGGAGAAGGTGAGAGAGAAAGGAGGAGAAGAAAGAGAGGCTCGGACGGGGGTCTGCAGGGCGCGCGGCGCCGGGCGGGGCGCGCGGGGCCAGCGGCGGTCGGGGCGCGCGGGCTCCAGGCGGCCGGCGCCCTGCGCGGTGGGCTCGGGGTCGCGCGGCGGGGGCCTGGGGCCCGGCGGGGCGGCGGCGCGGCGGGCGGGCGCGGGGAGGCTGCGCGCGGGCCGGCTGTGCACGCCAAGGGCGCCAGGCGCCGCGCTCGGGCGCATTTGTACTTTGCCGCGGGAAGCAGGCAGCCCCGGCCTGGTGCTGGCCTAGCGCTGGCGCCTCCTCTGGGGCACCGCGGGCTCGTGGATTGGCCACCCGAGAAACAGGCCCGCTTTCCCCTCCTCTCTCGTGCCGGTCTCCGGGACGGACGCTCCAGGCGCGGCGCCGAGTGGAGCGAGGGGGCTGGGGAGGGGGAAGGGGCCACCCGGGCCACTGGCTTTAACCCCTGACTCCCCGCGATGCCTGGAGCGCAGGAGGGTGGAACCCAGTCAGACTTCAGGTGGAGAAGGATGAGCTGTCGGGGTCGGGGCCGGAGGGGGCTGCGGGAACCCGAGAGGTCGGGCAGGGCACTCGGCGGTGCGTACGCAGAGCTCGGCATCTGGATGGAATCAGGACACTTGCCATTCTTAATGCAGTTTGTGGTCTCGGGCGCGCCACCTCAGAGTCTGTTTCCTCAGCTCTAAGCGGGAGTTTTAATGCCTTTAATACCTTTCCACCCTTGCTGGGAAGAGCAAATGAGATTACTGAATGTCAAAGCGCTCAAAACTCAGAGAAAAGCTAGACGTAACTTCAGGTGCCTGAGATGCCAGTCGCCCCCTGTCCCTCATCGGTCCCCCCAAGCGCCATCCCCTGGTTGAAAGCGAGCTCAACAGAATCCTTTGACTTTCCCTTGGAAATCTCCCCACACACTCGCAAAACAGGACAGGGGCTCTGCTTTGCCTGTGCTGGTCACGCCTGCTCGTCTCTGTGAGTGATGGTCGTGTTCAGAGGCATCTTCAGTGCGAGCAGATGGTCAAAATGTGGTCTCTCCTCCCACCGCCTGACACCCTCAGCCTGCAGCTCATGCTCCATTCCTTGTGTTGAAGGACACAGGAACTAATGAGACCCCAAGAAGGCAATAATCAGCCGGGAATACCCCAGAAACACCCAGGCTCTTGAAATCAGACTGGTAGAACCATTGTCTGGGCCCTGTCCCTAACTTCCTGGGCTACTTTGAATAATAGCTTCGTTCCTTGCCTAGGACCTCGACTTCCTGCCCAGCAGCTCTGGCAGACCAGTGCGAGTTAGAGGGATAAGATGGGGAGAGGTGAGAGGGATACTGAGCCACACCCCACTCTGGTAGGGAATCACATTCCAGGTCTGAATACTTGTGATGGGCGGTCTGTAGACACTTTCCTGGGTCAAAGCTGGGCTCCTCATTCCACTGTGCTGTCAACCAGCCCCAACCAACAGGGAGTAGGAGGGGGAACCAGTGATCCCAGAAACAGCCTTTCCCAGTGCTCTCAAAATCAGGGACAAACACATTCTGCCCGCAGTGCCCTTTGGGCTTCACTTCTGTCCCTCCAGTCTGGCCAGTTTTTCCCTCTTCTATGAGTATCCCCACTTTGTTTTCAAAGATACAGAAAGCTATGTGTGTCATCATGTTTCCCTTTTTGAGTTGGCTTTCAGGGAGCTCATAGTTATATTTAGTGCTCAATTGCTAAATAAGCTCATTCTAACGGTCTGAGACAGATCTTTTCCTTTCTTCATCCTTGTTTGAAGTGTTCTGTGCACATGTCTTTGTGTTTTATGTTTAAGGCTGGCATCTTCTATGCTCTGCTCATTTTATTTCACTAAGGGTCCTTGCGCTCTCAGCTCTCCTCCCATCCTCCTTCTCCCTGGAGTTTAGGCCATCATTGTTCCTTACTTGGATTTTCCCAACAATCTTTTAACAGATCTACTCTGGGCCCCTCCAGTGTATTTTCTCCACAACTGCCTTAAGAGTTGGACTAACATTTCTACTTCAAATGTAGTCACACTACTTAAAGTCCATTATGGTCCTCCTATCACTTACAGATGAAAATCCAAAGTTTTCAGCATTGGGTTTGTGGCCAGTCACATTTTGGCTCCTATCACTGCCATACATGCTATACTTTCATCAAAGTGGCCGTACATTTCCTGCCTCCGTTATTTCCGTACATATTTTGCTGTCTTTTCCCTCCTCCATCTAGTGAAGCCCTCTTTGCTTCTCAAAAATTGACTCTGAATTACTTCCCCTCTGAGGCCTTCCCTGATTCTTCTAGGCAAAATAAGGTTTTAGTCTTTGTGTTCTCACAGCACTTTGTGCCATAGCTAAAGGGGCATAAAGATTTATTTGGATTTTTCCCCTACACTGTGGAGGGAGATCCCTTCTTTCATCTCTTTCCCTGTCTCCAGCACTTAGGAAAGTCCCAGACCCATGAAGGGACTGAATAAATAATTGCTACAGGAATGAGCGAAGACCTCAATGATTTGAAAAGACATTATTCTTTCCTGAGAGGACCTTTAGCAGCCCTGTTGGCCTCAGCTTTAGCCAATAAGAAATATAAGAAGCCCTTGGGGGAAGTTTCAGGGTCTCCTGCGGAAATACTAATGAAGATAGTTGTTTCTCTGTTTTCTAATATCCTATAAAGTAGGAGATTTAACACAGTCTCCAAAATCTGGTCCAAAATCTAGGAAAAAAGAATGCACCTACCCAGAGCAACTTGTTGCACCAAGAATCTGTCAGGCATCTATTTGCTTTCCTGCAAGGGAGCTAGCTCCCTGCTCCAAGGCAGCCCATTCCACTGTTGGACAGCTCTGCTAGGATGTCCTTTAAATGAAACTGAGATCTGATTTTCTGTGACTCTCTGCATGGCTCCTAGCTTTCCTCCCAGGACTCCACACAACAACTCAACTCTTTTTTTTTTTTTCCTGAGACAGGTTCTTGCTATGTAATTCAGATTGGCCTTGAATTCACTATGTAGCCCACGCTGACCTCAAACTTGTAGCGATCCTCCTGCCTCAGCCTCCCAAGTGCTGAGATTACAGTGTGCATGACTACACTCAGCTCTGTCTTTTGAGGGGCGCTCCACTGAGATCTGAGTCAGGAAACTTCTTTTCCATGCTTTGCCTTCACCAGTCCCAGTCTTCGGGCCCTGTGCCACTTTAAGCTTTCACTGCCAATGCATCAAGCTCTTTTCCCTCCTTGCCTCTGTGCATTTTGTTTCTGCTGCATGAGATGCTCTTCCTGTACTCACCCTTATTTTCACAAGCTTACTCATTGTTCAAGGATCGAAGTCATTGCTACCTCCTTCCTTCGTGTGACAATTTTTATTTGTTTATTTATTTTTTCATGTGACAATTATTGAGTAGCAACTCTGTGCCTGGCAGTGTGCTAAGTGCTGGAGACATAGTAGAGAACAAGACAAACACTGATGCTTAGAGCCTAGGTTCTCTTAGAAGCCTCTTTGGTGGTCTCTGAATTACCCCTGCTGTCCTCCATGCTTCTGTTTCTCTGTTATAGCACTTGTCACATTGGATTATCTTTAGGTTTTGTGTCCCCTTCTTTAAAGTGATTTCTCTGAGAGTACAAGCTATTATTTATCTCATATCTTCTCTAGCCTTCAGTACACCTTTGCCCGTGGTGGCTGCTACTAAAATTTCTCTGGTAATAGTCTTGTTCCTTCAAATAGTTCTCTTATATCATTTGTGGATAAAAGCCCCCATCCTAGGCAACAGATGACTTGATTGTGCAAAAGTAGCAAAATGTTATGGATTCTCTTCCTAGTCCAATTAATTTTTTCAATAAGATTCTAAAAGAAGATTCCCCACAAGAGAATTAGTATGAGGGGACTACACAAATTGTGTGCTGGTAATGTGTAATAATCAGCTGTCCAGCAAGGGTTGGAAGGAACAATTTTGGATTTTGCTTTTGCCGATTTCCATGGTATAAATATTCCCACTGGTAGCGATTAAAGCTACTAATGTGATACCACTGAATGAGCAGTTTGGAAGAGATGTACAGCGTGACCTATAGTGTTTTCTCCATACAGATGTAACAGACAACCTGTAGAACAGATATTCCTTATTTAAGGACTTACCTATTTAATGACTGGACTTATGACCTGCCTCTCAAACTCACCACCTGTCTTTCATTTATTTAATTTTTTTGCATGGTTCTGTGATGTGATCATTTCTATGGATACAGAAAAAGCCTATGACAAAATCCAGTATCTATTCCTGATTAAAAAAAAAAAAGACTGAAGAAAATAGGTATAGAAGTATTACCAGGTTTGGTGGTGCTGGAGTCTCCGTCTGAAGGTGGTTTCTAGGTTCTTTCTGTTCTGAACAAAAAACTGGTCAAGACAAGTGCAAATGGTAGCAAAGTTTTGTTAAAGGTAAGAGGAAAGCTGGGCATGGTGGCACACGCCTTTAATTTCAGCACTCAGGAGGCTGAGGCAGGAGAATTGTTGTGAATTCAAGACCAGCTTGGGCTACAAAGTGAGTTCAAGGCCAGCCTGAACTGCATAGTGAGACCCTTTCTCAAAAAACAGAGCCAGGGATTTAGCTCAGTGGCATAAGCACCTGCTTGGCAGGGGTGAGGTTGTGAGTTTGATATCCAGTACCAAAAAAAAAAAAAAGTTAAGAGAAGAAACAGACTCTGCAGAGTGAGTTTGGGCCAAGCAGACGTAGGAAAAAAGTCCACCCTACAGTATGAAAGTGGGCTATTATATAACAGTGAACACAGTGGCAAAAACTCAGTGTTTACTGTCCTTTTTATGTCACTCACATTTCTTAGGCTGATGTCAAATCTAGGCCAACTGATGGAAAATATGCTCAAGTTCTTATGAGAAGTCCACATGCAGGATTTTGGGAACTGTTCTGCACTTGTGTCCTGAAATTTTGTAATTAACAGGTCACACTCCTGTCTCAGAAGGATCTTATCTCAATCTGAGAAGAGCCATTTATGACAAACCATTTTACATGTTGGAAAAGCTGAAAGGTTTCCTCCAATTAGGAACAAGGTAAGGATATCACTATCACCACTCTTGTTCTACACAGTCCTTGAAACATTAACAAGAGCAATTAGGTAAGAAAAAGAAATGAAAGGAATATATGTATAGGAAAGGAAGAAGTCAGATTATTATTTGTAGAGGATCAACATCCTCTACAAATAGAAGACCCAAAGCATTCTACCAAAAGACTCCTAGAATTAATAACTCAATCCAGCAGGATACAAAATAAACATCTAAAAATCAATAGCATTTCTGTACATCAATGATGAACTTACTGAGAGAGAAATTAAGACAAAATACAATTCACAGTAGCATCAAGAAAAATTAAATACTTAGGAATTAACCTAACCAATAAAGTGAAAGTCTTCAACAGTGAGAACTACAGCATTCTGGAAAAGGAGATTGAAGAAGACATAAGAAAATGGAAAAATATTGTATTCCCTATTTCTAGATAAGCAGAACCCACATAGTCAAAATGGCCATACTTCCAAAATTGAAATTCAAATTTAATGCAATCTCAGTTAAAATACCAAGAGCATTCTTTATGTCACTGGAAGAAAAAATCTTAAAATTCATATGGAACCAGAAGAGACCCAGAATAGCAAAAGCATCTTGGGCAACAAGAGCAAAGTGGGAGGTATCACAATTTCAGACCTCAAATTATATTACAAAGCTGTACTGATTTTAAAAAAACAACATGGTACTGGCATAGAAACAGATATGTAGATCAATGTAACAGAAACAACCCCAAGCACATTCAAATATTTAATCTTTGACAAAGGGAAGAAAAATATACACTGGAGGAAAGATGATCTCTTTAATAACTGATGCTGGGAAAACTGGATACCCATTTACAGATTGAATTTAGACCTATATCTCCATTTATCAGTCAGTGCTTATTACAGAAACAGATTTAATGCAAAGTATACGAATACCTAAGAATTTACAGCATTGGCTTACAATGGCTACCCAGAGTCAGGTGTGGAAAGATGCAAAAGGGCTGTCTGTTTCTGGGAGACCCAAAGGATGCAGTTGAAGGCCTGGAGCTCAGTGGAGTGTCCCATGCAGGTCTGTATCAGGAGGCTGAAGGGTCTGCCACAGATGCCATACTTGATGTCCAAGGCGAAGGTGAAGACTGGCACTCTTCCCAAGACACAGAAGTGAGTCTTCCTTCTTTGTTTCCCTTTTATGCCTTTCAGGCGGCAAACCTACTAGTTGCTGTCGCTCCCACCCAGAATGGGTCTTTTGTCTTTAGTAAATCCCATCAGCCACACACAGAGCTATGCTGATCTAATTTTGGGGGGCATTTCTTACTCAAGTTGACCCAATAAGTTAACTATCACAGTGTACTAAACTAAAATTAAAATGGATCAAAGATCTAAATGCTAAAACAGAAACATTTAATCTGTTTGAAGGTAAATTTCTTGAAGTCATAGGCATAAAAGGCAAGGACTTTCTGAACAGAATCCTGGTTGCACAGGAAATAGTACCAAGAAGCAACAAATAGGATCATATCAAATTTTAAAACTTCTGCATAGCAAAAGAAAAATCAACAGTGAAGAGACAACCTACAGAATGGAAAAAAGTTTTGCCAGTCATTCCTCAGACAGAAGACTAATATCTAGAACATATATAGAACTCAAAAAAATTAAGCCTCCTAAAATGAAAGACCAAACAAAAAAATGAGTAAGTGCAATGAATAGATGCTTCTCAGAAGAAGTACAAATGGCCAATAAATACTTGAAGAAATGTTCATCATCATGGCCATTAGAGAAATGCAAATTAAAACAACACTGAAATTCCATCTTGCTCCAAAGAGAATGGCTACCATCAAAATATCAAATGATAACAAATGCTGTAGGGCTGCAGGGAAAAATGAAACCCTTCTACATTATTGATGAGAATATAAACAATCAGTATGGAGAGTCCTCAAAAAACTAAAAATAGAAAGTCCATTCAACCCAGTTATTCTCTTCTAGATATCTTCCCAAAACAATTAATGACATCATATTGTAGTGACACATGCATAATCATGGTTATAGCAGCACAATTCATAATAGCTAAATCTTAGAAGCATCCTATATTGTCCATCAATAGATAAGTGGTTAAAGAAAATGTATTTATATAGTGTGGAGTAGTATTTTGCCACAAAGAAGGATAAACTTGAGTCCTTCGTAGGAAAATGGATACACCTTGAGAACATAGTGTTAAGTGAAATAAATTAGACACACAAGCTTAAATATCACATGGGTTCTCTCATATGAGAAGCACATGTTATAAATAGATAGCAAAATAAAAGATAGACAATGAGAAGCAGGAAGGTCTTCTTCAATGGGGAAAGGGATGAAAATGAAGGAAGAGGGGTATACAAACAGTTGGAACCAGATCAAGGCCAAAACTCAGCAAGGCACACATTTAATTTTGTAGCTCCATGTCCAGTACATAAGGCAAGCTGTGGTGTGATATGAATTCCAAAGGGCTTGGGTGGTCCTAGCCTTAAGGCATTGCCTGTTGTAGCCAGAAAAAGGGCTGAAGAGATGGCTCTTTAGTAAGACCCTGTCTTACTAAATCACTAAGTTATCTGGGTGATTCTTCTGCCTCAGCCTGCCAGAGTGCTGGGATTGAAGATGGGTACCACCAAGCCAAGGTTGGACCTTAATTCTTGATCATTGCTATATTCTTAGTTTCTAGGATCATGCCTAGCACATAGTAGTGTCTGTCTCTGTCTCTGTCTCTGTCTCTGTTTGTATCTCTCTCAGTGAGCATCACTTCAAGGTTTTATTATTTTCATAGTAAAACAAAAGATGAGGCTTAAAACTAGATCACTCGGCCCTCTTTATTCTCATTTCCTCCCAGTTCAAAATGCCTGCATATTGCCCAGTGGCACGTGCCTGCAATTCTAGCAGTCAGAAGGCTGAGGCAGGAAGACAGAGAAAGTTCAAAGTCAGTCTAGGCTACATAAAGAGATCCTGTTTCTAAAAACAAAACAAAATCTCCTTCTGTTAAGAACCAACATCTCTTAGATCTGTAAATGAGTTGAACACATCACCAGTGTCTCTGGACATACAGAGCATACCTGCCCTTCTACTATGTTGCTTTGTTAGGTTGATGTCTGACACAGGTCTCACAGAAAGTTCAGTGGGTTTTAAGAATATTTATGATGTTTGCAGAAACATTAGGGCATAGAAAGTGAATTTTTAAAAAATAGAGAACAGACCACTTACTGATATTATCTGCTTTGTTTGGAGAGTAAAGCCCAGACATAAGACCCCACATCCTTGAAATTCAACCACATTAATATTGTCAGCATTATCATTGCCGCCTTCACTTTTATCATCACCCCCACCATTACCGACAAGTGCTACTCAGCACATAGGAGTAGTTAATGTTTGTTGAATAAATGAATGAACTGCAACTTTACATCTAACTGCGAGCTTTCTTTCTAGTCTTATTTGTTCCTCCTTTGCTATCCCTAGTTCAGTTTCTTACCATATTTTGCTCCAGCTACTCAGAGCCAATCATTTTCCCTCTATCTACATCTTCATGGCTCTATGTGTTGTTGTTTTTGGAACTCCCTCTTCCCTTCTTCGATGAGTTCTCATTCTTCCTTTGGGATCCAATTCTGTATTTGCCTGGTAGTCACTGCCTCTTTTCTGCTTCCATATCTCTCTCTTTTTTTTTTTTTTACACTCCTGTTAAAAGCTCCACTCCTGAATTGTAGGTCCTCATATCTGTTATTTTTTTAGATACTGAGCTTCTTGAGGGCAAGGAGGCTGTATTTCATCTCTGTGCACTCAGGAGCTATAGCTGGACCTGCCACATAGCAGTTTCATAATCTCCGTTGAACGCTTTCACCTCTCACTGGGCACAGGCTGCCCAAAGAACCACGTGTTAGGTTAGTGCACAGAGATGTTGGCCAAAACACGGTCCCTGGCCCCAAGTTCTCACAACTAATTGGGAAGATAAGTCCTTTTCACAAAAAAGATATCATTAAAAACCAGGGCATCCTAAAATTAAATATGAGACAGAAGGAAGATGGGTGCTGTGGAACACATATAGAATTGGCGTAGTAAGAAGACTTGGTTTCTACTTCCCACAACTCATTGGGTAGTTTTGACAAATTATTTACCCTCTTCACCCTTAGTTTTCCTCTGTGTAGATGAAGAGGTTTGATTGGAAGCCTCAGATAATTTCAAAAGCCCGTTCTAGCTCTGATGTTCTGAATGTGCCGCTATAACTGGATGGAAAAGGCGGTGCAGTCTCGGTTTGCCCCCTGGTGGCCTTTCCGCGCCATTACAGACTCAGGAGACAGTAGGAGAGAGCGCCCAGGGACGGGATGGCTGAGGTTAATACCCAGTAGGGATCTGTGGGACAGTGTCCATTCTGCAACAGAATCACCCAGGTTTCTCACTGGTAGATTGGCGTAGAATCCATCTTCCCTCGGGACAAAGGAATTAAGAGAGCATGCTCTCTGTTCTCAGTGTTCTGTGGAGCTTGTCTCATAGCTGTCTCTCTCCAAACCAGAGAAAATCAGTCTCTAAGAAGCTATGTTGTAGCTCCCTTGACATTTCCTTCGGAAGGGAATTCTTCATTATTCTTAGTAAAGCTCTCCGTTATAACAAAACGAGCTCTTTGCTCTTTTCCTGGATTGGGACCATGACCCACTTTTTCTTGGGGAACATGGGATCCAGGCAACGTGAAAGTAATAGAAGGGTTTCTTTGGTGAAACAGGAAAAAAGATACAGATGGTGAGAATAAGAAATGTGATTTACCTGTAAAAGGTGATCACTGCTAGCAGAGAAAGGGTTATCTTTTAGAATTTTTACTATGAAATGAGGTTGAATGAGGGCCATGTATTCTCAATATCTAACCTAAAAGACTTCTTCAAACACCCGTACTCTTAAAAAACAACAATTATACACCGTAGATATTTATAATTTTATTTGTCAATTAACTTTCAAAAAAGAATGAGTAGATCAAAGAGGGGATTAGTTTCTTGGGGTCACTGAGTAGAGTCTAGAGAGAGGAGAATAGGGACTTTCAAAAGTGTCAGGAGAGTAGGGCAGAGAGAAAGGATGAGAGGAAGGATGTGCAGAAAGAGTGTGATCTGCTGCAGTTGTAAGCACATTTACAGCAACTAAATGGAAAATTCAAAGAAATAAGAGAGGTCATTTGCATCACTAGTGTGCTTGTTCGTTAAAGGTACTTAGAAACATTAATGGTGTAACTAAAGAGATACCATTCAATCATGCCACAGCATTTGGGAACTGGCCCCACCCAAACTGGCTCAGCATCCATTACTTGTCTTCCTTGTTTGCTGCCAAACGCTCAGCACCTATACGAATCACCTTTGGTGCTCAGTAGATATTTGTTGAATGAATGTTAGTTGAAATCTCAATTTCATGGAATGGGATGAAGTCTGGTTAAAATACTTTTTGTTCCTGTTTAGTTATTTGTTTTTCCTCAGCTCAACTATACATATGTCATGCAAATTCTATCCCTTGAATAAAACAGTAATAGGCTCTCTGAAGGCAGAACCTACATCTCAGTCACCCTAATACTAGTCAGTTCTTTGCAAATATTTGATGAATTCATCTCACTTCATCACTACAGATTCCTGTAAGCTACTGGTGCATTTAATTTCTACCATTGCGCAGATGAAGAATGAAGAAAGACAGGTCAAGGATATAGCTCCACAGCACAGCGCCTGCCTGGCAAGCATGATGTCATGAGTTCAATTCCAGGTACAAAAAAAAAAAAAAAAAAAAAAAAAAAAAAAAAAAAAAAAAAGGAAAAGCAATGTTATACTTAATGGCTATTTTATATTTAGGGTATTCTTAATCCCTTCTGATAATTATAAAATACAAATTCATATGTAATGCTCCCTTGGTCCAAATATTATGAGATCTGGAGTATATTCTTCCGTAAATCAGAGATAATAATATATTCACCTTAGGCTTAAATGAGGTAGATATGTATGAATACACACACACACACACATGCACACAGATATATTTTTTTTCCAGTAATGAGGACTGAATTCAGGACCTTGTGCATGCTTGGCAAGTACTCCATTACTGAACCACATCCCCAGCCCTTTTTAAAAAAAAAAAAACAAAAAACTTGAGACTAAGTTGCTCACTGAGTTGCTCCTTAAGTGGTCGGACTGGCCTCAAATTTGTGATCCTCCTGCCTCAACCTCCCAAGTAGCTGGGATTACAGTTACGTACCACCACACCCATCTCTAAGAATCTTTAAAACCAAAAAGAAGAGACCGACTCTTGAAGGGAAATCTGTCTTGACAGAGGAAGAGGATATGAAGAAGAGTCCATCTGAAGAGATGAGGAGGTATAGGAGAGGCAGCACTGGCTTGGTCTAAGGGACTAATCCTTTTCCTTCCTGAATGTGTGAAGTCTCAGGGTACACCCAGCAGTGCCTGGAGCTGGCCTGAAGGGGTTCTTGGTTCACCTGGAAATAGGTTGAATGGCCTAATTCTCATCAAAGTCTGTCAGTCTAGCAAAGAGAAAGTAGAGCTGCTAGCTAGAGTGAAAAGAAAAGGTTTGCAGTGATGCAGACAAAGAGTGTTGATGGGTGAGTGATGGTAGGGAACTATGGAGAGTATTCGGGTAGAGGCATTATGGGAAGGATGATAGGGAATTCTGGCAGCAATGCAGTCCTCAGAAAGCATGATGGGGTAGCAGAAAGAAAGCAGCCAGGGGAAGCCCTGGTGTGCGGAGCTGCGATGCTGTCTGCTCTGGTGGGCATCCTGCATTAAGATGTGTCTGCCAGCCCCACTTCCCTTGGTGGTGTATGGTATAGGTAGAAGTTGGAATAAAAAGCAATGTGTGATGTTTAGGCTTGTTCTCACTGTTGGCCTAAGCTCCTTGTATCATTTTGTGTTTACCCTTAGCAAGCATTTTCAGGTAACACTTTGAAAACAAAAACCAAGGTCTTGGTCAGAGAAATGGAAGCAATAGAACCTATGAAGGTTTTAAGAAAAAGGAGATTTTACTGAAAGGATACAAACAATTGACAGAGAGATTGGAAAGTCAGATATGGAAAATATGTGTTATAATCCAGGAAGACTGGGCAACGGGAACTACAAGTGAGTTCTGGCCTCAGGAGCAATCTGGTATGGCCATCATTGCCGTGTTAGGGATTGGACTCCTCACTCCCAACCCTCCTCTGAAAAACTACTGCTGTTGGATACATACTGTTTATGTTGCTGTGCATAATCCTAAAATTGTCTTTATGTCTTTGTATTACTCATGGAAGATTCAAAGTTGAGAGGGTAGTGGCCAAGGGGCTGAACCTAGGTCATATGTTGTGTCCTACCTGCTAGGGTACAAGGAGAAGAATCAGGCATTATTTCCAGTAGGGGAATGTCAGTTATCCATTGAGATCACAATCCCAGGCTCCTAGACTGTAACCTTTACAATTATTCTCATCTCCTTCATTTTCTCATCATGGAAAACCTGTCCCAGTTTCTCAAATTTGCCATATCTTCTGTCACCATTACTGCTTTAGTAAGATTACTTTGGCAACAGCATAGAGGAATGAAGACATGGAAATTGGGAGTCAGACTTTTAGAATGTTAGAATTGGAACAGACCTTTGAACTTATCTATTGAAGTGGTTTTTCCTAGTAATATCTATTAGAATTCTTTTTTATTAGGTTTATTGGTACAATTTAGACAAACATAATGATCATATTCATCATAGGGAATTTGTGCCTGTACATGATATATCTTTTTTATTTATTTATTTTGGTCTTTTTGAGACAGGATTTCACTATGCAGTTCAGACTGGCCTAGAACTTGCTTTGTAGCCAAGGTTGGCCTCAAACTCACAGCGATCCTCCTGCCTCAGCCTCCCGAGTGCTGGGATCACAGGCATGTGCCACCGTGCCTGGCAGTACATGATATAACTTGATTCTTCTTTGTTCTCAATCCCCTTCACTCCCTTTGACTCCTCTTCTCCTCCTTATTTACAAAGCTTTGTTTCCATTTTATCCTTCTTTATCTCTTTTTCTTTTCCTTTCCTTTCCTTTCCCCCTCCCCGCTCCCTAGTTCCTCTTTCCTTTTGAACAATTTCCTTCTTCCTTACAATATCTATTGTACATTTTGGTCCTTACTCTTTCCATTTCTCACACCAGGGAGACAATGTGATATTTACATGTGTCCAGTTTATTTCACTTAAGGGTATGGTCTCAAGTTGCACCCATTTGCCTAGAAATGTCTCGTTTATCCTCTTTTATCAATGAGTAGTACTCCATTGTACTACTGTTTTTTATCTATTTCTCAGTTGATGAGCATTTGGGTTGTTTCCAAGAATTAGTCATTACAAACTGTGCTGCTATAAACATGAGTGCCCATATATCACTGTGGGTTGATGTTTTTAATTCTTCTGGGAAGAGACCCAGAAGGGGAATAGCTGAGTCAAATGGAACCTTTAATTCTAGTTTTTTAAGGAATCTCCACACATTTCCACAGTGGTTGTACCAACCTACACTCCCACCAACAGTGGAGAAGTGTTCCTTTTTCCCCATAGCTCCTCCAGCATTTGTTGTAGGTTGGTTTCTTGACAATAACCACTCTTTCTGGGGCAAGATGGAATCTCAGTGTTGTTTTAGTTTGCATGTCTTGAATAATCAGTGATGTTGAATGTTTTTTCATATATTTATTTGGTGTTTGTATTTCTTCATCTGAGAAGTATGTATTTATCCCAGATGCCCATTTTTGGATTGGGTCTTTAAATTTGGGGGGTTCTGATTTCTTAAAAATTCTTTATATGTTCTAGATACTAGTCCTTTATCTGAGGGGCAACTGGCTAAATTATTTTCTCATTCTATGGGTTTTCTCTTCACTCTATTGGTGATTTCTTTTGCTGTGCAAAAGCTTTTTAAAGGATGAGATACCAGTTGTTGATTCTTTGTAGTATTTCCTATACAATCAGGGGTTTGTTCATGAAATCTTTGCCTACACCAGTGTCTTCAAGAGCTCTACCTATTCTTTCTTCCAGCAGATTTAGTGTTTCTGCTTTAATATTTAGATCTTTAATCCATTTCAATTTTAGTTTAGTGCATGGTGAGAGATATGGGCCTAGTTTTAGTCTTCAGCATGTGGAAATCCAGTTTTTCCAGCACTATTAAAGAAGCTGTCTTTCTCTAGTGAATGTTTGGCTCATTTGTCAAAAATAAGGTGGCTAAGTGTGTTTGTAGTTGTTTCTGCATCTTCTAATCTGTTCCATTGATCCTCATGTCTTTTTGTCGTTGTTGTTGTTTTGTTTTGCCAGTACCATGCTGTATTTTTTTTACTCACAATAGCTTTGTAGTATAATTTTAAGTCAAGGGTTTTGATGTCGCCTGCCTTGACTTTATTGCCTAGAATTATTTTTGCTATTCTGGTTCTCTTCTGGTTCTAAATGAATTTTAGCAATGTTTCCCCTAGTGCAGTGACATACACTAAAGGTATTTTGATTGGGATTGCATTAAATCTGTGTAATAGTTTTGGAAGTATGGCCATTTTCACAATCTTGGTTTTTCCTGTACATGAGCAAGGGATATCTTTCCATTTTCTGATATCCTTTTTCATCTCCTTTTTCAGAGTACCGTAATTTTCAATGTATAGATCTTTTACTTCATTTTTTAGACTGATTCCTAAGTATTAATTTTTTGATACTATTGTGAAAGGTGTTGATAAAAACCCTACAGAAAACTGGAATAGATGATGTTTGTTTCAATCTGATAAAAGCCATCTATAACAAGCCAACATCATACTAAATGAACAAAAACTGAAATCTCTCACTCTAAAATCAGGAACAAGACAAGGATTCCACTATCACTCCTATTCAGTATAGTTCTGGAAACATTAAATAGAGCAACTAGGCAAGAAATAAAGGGAATAAGGATAGGAAAGGAAGAAGTTGTACATGATACTCTACATAGAAGGCCCCAAAAACTCCACCAAAAGACATGTGGATTTAATAACTAAATTCAATAGTGTAGTTGGGAACAAAGTCAATACTCAAAAATCAGTAGCATTCTTAGTGACAAATAGCAACAAATACTGAGACAGAAATTAGGAAACTAGTCCATTAGAATTCTTACAGCATTAAAAAACATACATATTCTGCCATCACTTGCCTCAGTTTTAGGGTTTAGTAGATCTGATATGTAATCTTGGAGTGTATAGGTGTGGTGCATCCTAGGTTGAAAACTGCTGAATTCCAGCATCTTTGTATTAAAGAAGAGGAGATTGAGGCCTAGAAAGAATGTAGCTATTTGACATCACACAGGAAGTTAAAGAAAGGAGACAAGACCATGTTGAGATATCCTGGTCTAGTGCTACTCAGACTTCCAGCAAAAGGAAATTTGTTGTCTTTATTTGCATCCAGGGAAGCTTTGGACAGTGTTGTCACTCACCTCCAGAAGTAAGCAGGTCCTTCAGATTAGGAGACAGAAAAAGCCAGCAAGAGTGAACAGCACCCATGGATGGTCCTCATTTCTAATGGTGGCAAACTTGGTCTCTGAACTAAAAAAGTCTCCCTGGTCAGAACGGGGCAAAAATATCAAGGGAGAGAGTGAGGAAGTCCCATGGGTAAAGGACAGCTCAACCAATGCTATACTTCTGTATCTGGAAGGATTTCAACTGTCTTGGCCTCTGTACACACAAATATTTGTTTCAATTACTCATTGACCACTTCTTTCTCAATTCATGACTGTCTTTTAGCCATTTAGTTTTCATCTTGGGAGTCCGTCTCTTCCTTTTTTCTGCTTTCTGACTTTTTTTGGAGGGCAGTTGAGGATGGAACCCAGGAGTTAAAGCATGCTAGGCAAGTGCTCTATCACTGAGCTACTTTCCCAGGTCCTGCACTGTGACTTTGATCAATCACCTTCCTTGGATTGGTTTACCTCAGGCTCTGGAAAACTCATGGAAATTCAGGTTCTTTTCCATTACAGTAAGTTTTTTTTTTTTGTACCAGGAATTGAACTCAGGACCTTGTGCTTACCAGGCAGGTGCTGTGCCACTGAGCTATATCCTCAGCTTCTACCTTAAGTGTTTAATTTTGCTCACTTTATAAAACTTCTACTTCCCTATGAAGATTACTAACAGGAAATGCCATTTATGTAATGCCTTCCTGCCCCAAATCTACCTTAGGGGAAAGAAAACAAAAAGTGGGAGACTTGCTATAGCAGAACCATTTTTACATCAGAGAGGAGCAGTTCTTGTTCTCATATCCTTCGCATCCAGAAAGGGTGGTGGCACAAAGTCTGAGCACTTCACCTTGGTGAAGCAGGAATCACATGGCTAGAGGTGGCATTCAGGAAGCAACTCTAACAACCGCAGAGGATAGATTAGAGCAGTGGTGGTGAACCTATCGCATACATGTGGGCTGCTTGTATCACTGAAAGCTCTAGAAGGTTCACCATCATGGGATTAGAGGAAGAAAGGCTGTGCAAAGGGAGACACTTTATAGAAGCCACCATAATATTTATTCTAGGGAAGGGATGATGAAATCTGAATTGGGCAGTGGAAGTGGGGTGATGAGGAGGGAATAGGTGAGACATTAGTCTTTTTGGTGAGAGAACTGACAGGACTAAGTACCTGAGAGGATAAGGGACATGAGGATGAAGTTAAATGTGGCCAGTTTTGCAGTTTGAGATCAGGGGAAGATGGTACTTTTAATAGGATGAGGAAAATAAGAGCTGTTTCAAAAGAGTATGGAAGAGTGTGACATTAGTTTTGCACCTGAGGGGCATAAACTTCCATGCGATGTTTCCATTGGGCACCTGAATATGCAGGACAGGACTCAGGAGGTCTGGGCTACAGGTATCAATTTGGAAGTTTCAGAAGGAAGAAAGTGTGAGGTGGATCCCTCAGGGGAGGATGCAGAGAAAGGGTCAGTGATCTGAGCTTAGAGATTTACCTATATTTAAACCACAGACATAGTTGCCACTCAAAGAAGGAGTCTTGAGATGGAACTAAGGGGGATGAAGAAACAAAACAAAATAGGAAAGTATGGGTTTTTATTTTTTATTTTTATTTATTTATTTATTTTTGTACCAGGGATTGAACTCACAACCTCACACCTTTCAGGCAGGTGCTTAAGCCACTGAGCTAAATCCCTGGCCCTAGGAAATTATGGTTTGCCAGCCAAAGGAGAGGAGTTTCAGGAAGGGAAGTGAAAAGACAGTGTTATGTTTTGTGTCTGGATATCCCCCCAAAGCCTCATACAATCATGAAAGCAGGCTTCTAGAATTTGTGATTGATTCATGGTCTAATGCTGGGATCATGGCCATGCCACAAAATCAACATCTGACTGACTTGAAATTTCTTCTGCCAGGTTAATTAGTCTGCTGCCCTTAATCTTAGTGTTAGGCAAAGTCTCTGGACAAGAGCAAAATGCAGATAAACTTGTTATCAAACCATAACATACATCATCTGGACTCCAACAATCAATGCAGTCCTTTTTCCCAGCAGATACCTCCTAAGCCTGGCCTTTATCCAGAAGAATTTCAATCAGCCTTTTAGTCTTCTAAGCTCTGACTAGAGTCTCCCATACAGACTAGCCTAAGGCATTCCAGCACTACTCTTTCAGGAAACATCTCTAAACCTTTCCAAACTCTTCCCACAAGCCATTCCCAAAAGTTCTTAAACCACAGTCAGGTATAATCACAGCAACAAACCTACTTCTCTGGTACCAAATTCTACATTGGTTACATTTCTCTCATTGCTGAGACAAAATACCTGATGCCCAAAATTAAGGAGGGAAAGGTTTATTTAGCTTACAAGAGGTTTGTGGAGGTTTCAGTCTGTAATCAGCTGACTCCAAGGCAGAGTGGCATGACACAGGGGCAAACTTTCACAGTGGTAGAAGACAGCAAAAACAAGAAGAGCAAAAAGGGAGGAGAGCAAAAGAAGTGTCTTTCCCTCCCTGGTTGATTTTGTGGCATGGCTATTGTTGGGGGATTTTAGCCAGATGTTGAGAATCAAGAGCAAAAAATCCAGAATGAGGATTTAAAATGCTGTGCATTTGACTAGGAAAAAATCTCCAGCAAAGCTGTGGACTGCAAAGATAGAGCTGAGAAGATCTCAATTGTTGAGAAGGAACAGGAGAATATGAAAGGTGACTTGAGGGCATCACAAGAAGCAGCATATCCTCACCCTTTGCGGCCTCAAAACTGCAAAAGTGAAAGACTTTGCTTTGAGGAGTAAGCCTCAGAGTATCATGTATCAGATTAGTAGTGGCTACACTATGTTCCAGATGGCAGTGGCATAGAGAATTTGTTCCTCAGAATCAGGTTTAGAGTGCCCAGTGATCCAGGCACTCGACCCCTATAGCCAAGAAAAAAGAAAGCCAGCTGGCAGCAGACTTTAGCATCATCCACATGGTGCTAGTTTTAGGTGCATGCAGAGTGCAAGAGTTCTGAGATTAAAAAGGCTTCAATCCAGATTTCAGAAGGCCTGGGAGCCCAGGCAGTGTGTCCCTGACAGTGCAATATGTGAAGCTGTAAGGGTGAAGCCAAAGGTGCAGTGAAGACCCCAGATGTTTGGAGAAGCCAGGAAGGTGGGTCACCTGAGGAAACCTGCAAGGAGTGAGCAAAGTGGGTCTAAGAGAGAAGCCATGGGAGCTACAACCACCAGCAGTGCTATAGGGGTTGACACAGACAAACCCTTTGGAGCTCACAATTTGGCACAGATTGCTTCAGATGTTCCACACAGAACTGCAGGACTTAACGTTTGCCCTGCTGGATGTTGAATTTTTTTGTATCCGTTTGTACCCTTTGGAATAGTAATGTTTATCTTGTACCATTGACTTTTGGAAGTGTTTAGCTTTTCATTTGTATAGGGGCTCACAGCTAAGAGTTTGCCTTAGATCATGGAGGAGATGTGGGACTTGGACTTTTCAGCAGTGCTGAAACTGTTAAGACTTTGGCAACTCTTGGAGATAGACTAAATGTCTTTTGCATAAAGGATGTGCATGAGTCTTTGGGGATCCAGAGGAAGAATGCCATGGTTTGTTTCTCCCCCAAACCCTCAGGCAGTCATGGGAGCAGGCTTCTAGAATCTGTGATTGATTCATGGTCCAACGCTGGGATGAGTGTGCTACGGCGGGGTGGGTAGTCTACAAACAATATAAAGGACAGAAAGAGTTTTTTCTCCACGCTCCTCCCTTTTTGCTCTTGTTTCTTTTGCTGACTTATGCCACCATGAACTGTTGTTCCTCTGTCATGCCATCCTGCCTTGGAGCCAGCTGATTATGGACTGAAACCTCCACAAACCATAAGCTAAATAAACCTTTCCTTCCTTAATTTTGGGCGTCCGGTATTTTGTTTCAGCAACGACAGGAAAGTAACCAAGACAGAGAGGATGAAATGGGTTGACAAGCGACCATTGCATTTGGAAGTTAGTTATTGCATTGAAGACACTGGTCCCAGTGATCCTGGCTTTAGTCACAGCTTCCATAACCCTTAGGGGAGAGCACAGGCCCTCACATGAAATGAAGCACTAAATCAGGTTTCTGGGTACTTCTCAGGCCCCACAACTTTGGCCTGAGTGCTCAGGGTATTGCAGGATAAACAAATGTAATTCACAAAATTTAATACAGGTCACAATTCTAAATAAACCCCTTTATTTCTCAATCTCACCTGGTTCAGAAATAGAAAGCAGCAAAAGCTCCGGAGGGCGAGGCTAAAGATCACATATGTAAAGAATAAGTAATAAATATTAATGAGTTGTTCTCTCCCGCCAACCAGGCCTGAGGAAAATGTTCTCCAGGTCCACTGGAGCCACGCCCTCTCATGAATATGCGGATGAACTGCCAGCCGCGCGGTGCCCCGCCCTCTACTCTTCTCCCTCGCAACGGACTCTCCCTTCAAACGGGAAACAAGATGGCGGCGGCAGGTCCGAGTACTCGGGCCTCTTCCGCAGCGGTAGCTACAGCTCTAAGTCGGCGGGGCCGGCGGGGTCGCTGTGACGAGATGGCGGCAGCAAAGACTGGGGCCCCAGGCCCGGCCTCTGGCCCCGCGATTCTGGTACTGCCGTCGCCGCCGCCTTCGCGACCAGAGGAGTCCGGCTGCGCCGGGTGCCTGGAGACTCCGGGGGAAGCGGCGGCCCTGCCGTGCGGTCACTCGCTGTGCCGAGGCTGCGCCAAACGCGCCGCGGACGCGGCTGGCCCCGGCTGCCTACGCTGCCGCGCCCGCGGGCCCGATTGGGCCCGCCGTCGGGCCCGCGACGACGGCCAGGCCGACTCGGAGGTGCTGGTCGAGCGCGCCCGTCGCGGCCAGCCGGAGCGCTGCCGCCCGCGCCGGGACGGGGGCGCGGCCGCCGCGGGCCCCAGGCCTGAGCAGGAGGCGCGCGCCGCGCCCGCGGAGCCAGGTGGAGCTTCCCTTCCCCGTGTGGGGTCTGCAGCCAGGCCCCGCGCCCCGGCCTGGCCAGGGGGTGGAGAGTCCGGGGCCCTGCTCGCGCGGGTGTGGGGCGTTCCCCTGGGGTTGGAACCGGGATTTGCCCAGGTGCACTATGCGTTTGTGAATTTTGAACTTTGGAATGAACTGCAGGCTCGTTGGGTTTAGAAGGGCAGCGAGGGGACCCTCGCCTTACGCAAGTCAGAAGTTTGGAGGGAAACAGTTCTTGGAACAAGTTAGGGGCAGGTTGGAATTGGTGTGTGGAGGGGGAGGGGCCCTGGAAGATCCGGGAAATGCTCGATTTATAGTTGGGCCGAGAGAGCTGAGGGTCGTGTTGCATGGAGGGATGTGGCTGTTGAGTGGGCCTGCGAGGGAGGGCTGTGGAGTGTCCAGAGTTTAGGGATGCGTTGATTCGAGGATGTGAAGCGAGCTTTTCAGACTTGAGAATAGAGTGGGTTGGAGAATGAGCTCACATGTGCATTTTTTTTTTTTCATAAAATCTTGAAAAGTGCATGCTTAGCACAGAGTTTGGCTCGTAGTGAGGAAGCGATAAATGACAGCTACTTATATTTATGTTGATACTAAAAGTAAGCGCCAGTAATGCCCGACTAAAAAGCTTGGATAGGGTTTAAAAGTTTTGGGAAAGAAGATTGGTTGGTGGGTGCCTCTTCTGTCTCTTGAGTCACATAGTTTTCATACTGTCATCCTGGCAATTTTAGGTAGGACTCTTCCCTAAACTTCTTTGCCTTTATCATCATCAGGAACCTATCACTCCATTGGTATTGAGCTTTGAGATATAAAGTGACCTGTTTAAAAAAAAAAACCTAGACTGTTACAATTTAGGACTCTGGGACACAGCCAGCCTGCGCATCTACAGGTCTGTTTAATTTTTAAAAATGCTTACTTAGATTTTCAGGAAACATAAATCGGAACAGTTAAGATATTTGCTTCTTTTGTGTTAGGAATGCTGTCATATGTTATTTTCAATGGGGGAAAAGAAGGTATTTCTTGCATATAAAAACATAATCCCATAATCCCTAGAAACTGTAGGTTCCAGAATGCAGTCTGCTTTTGTTCAAGGCAGAGACAACTGTTCTAGGATACGTTACTTTATTTCTAGGGGTGCAGGGACCTGCCTCTTTCTATGAGCCTTGTTACTTATTTTTGAGGGGAGAGTGTTTTGTTTTTGCGGTGCTGGTTTCTGAACCCAGGGCCTTCCTCTCAGCAACAAATCCAGCCTCCCCTTAAATTAATTAATTAATTTTTTATTAGTACATGTTTGCCTTACATAGTTTTTGCATTCCATGTGTCATCCCAGCCCTTTTTTTGAGACAAGGTCTTGGTAAATTGTTCAGGCTGGGCTCACTTGTCATTCTTTTGCCTCAGCCTCTCAGAGTTTGGGATTATGGATGTGCACCACCATGTCTGGCTTCCTCATTACTTCTTTTAAGCATCACAATGTCCCTGTGCCTTAGGTGTGTACCTTTATTTCCATTTTACAGATGAAATTTAGGCCCAGAGAGATTAACTTGCCTAACAATGAAAACGCAATTTCATCTGATTCTGTACCATTTATTTGCTTCAGATTCTGAGATTATGATCCAAGTATAAGAGTATTTCTCTGGTCTCTCTTCTAGTACTTTATGCAAAAGGTTGTATGTTACACAAATTTTCCTGTAATTTGCTTTTGATTAATAACACATGATGAAATCTTTCCCTATTAGTACATAGAAAATGCCTTCATCTTGCTTTGTGAGGAATTTCATTGAATAGATATAATTTACTTAACCATCTATTGGTGAATGCTTAGGTTGATTCCTGTGTTTTGTAGGTATGTGTAAGTGCATTTTTATGAAAGGTCACTTGTAACTTTCAACAGACTTTCAAAGGGTTGCAGAGAAACAAAAAGGTTAACTGTTTTAATCCAGGTCTTTCATTCTACAGAAGAGAAAGCAGATTTAGGAGAGAAGTTACTTTTACAGGTCTGGGTAACTTAGTAATTTAGTAACTTAGTAACTTACTGAAAAAGTAACCCCTTTAAATAAGAAAAAAAAAAAAAAAGGAGGAAGGATAAAATACAGCCTAATTCACCGTGAAATGCTTATGATGGCATTTAATAGAGAAAACTAAAGATACCAATTTCATAAATGCTTACATTGTGCTTTTATTAGTAGTAAATAGTGAAACAGGAATAGCAATTTTAGGAATAGTTACTTAGCTTTTTTAGGGGGGTAATACTGGAAATGAATGTTTTAGTAATTATACTGATGTTTCAGTGATACTCTTTTTGTTGTTGTTGAGTTTGGGTCTCACTGTGTTGCCCAGGCTGCTGCAAATTCCTGGGCTCAAGAGATCCTCCCTCCTCAGCCTCCTGAGGAGCTAGAACTACAGTCCTATACCACTACACTTGGATTAATTTATTAAAAAAAATTTTTGTAAAGCCCAGTATATCTTTTGGAAGTGAATTTCCTGTGAAAAAAAGTATAAGAGTTTGTGCCTGTTGAAAATTTTGGTTGTGCTGGTCACTTTTTTTTTTTTTTTTGCCAACTTCTTGGCAAGTTTTAAGGTCTCAAAATCTTGCGGCCCCTGTGTAAATGTTTTATTATTTTATGCATTATAAATTTTCTTTTTGATAGTGTATGAATTGTTTTTATTGATTGGCTAAACCTTGTGTAGGAAGGCCACGTGAATGATCATGTCAGGATGAACTCAGACTTCAACTTGTTGAGGTTCTGTGGCTCATTGTATATATTGACATAATAAATATTTTGACCATCTTGAGCTCTTTTATGAGTGCTTACTCTGTGCCAGGTACTAGGTCCTTGAGAAACATTAGTGAATGAAATATTAAAGATCCTCTCTCATGGAACTTATATTCTAAATTTAGAAATAGTCCTGATCTATTGATTAAAGAGAAATATTTACCACAATAGGCATTCATTTAGAACTATATACTATAGCTACACTTCAGTCTCATTGAAAGTGGTTAATGAATTCTAAGGATTCTTTTGATTTGATATCAAAGGTGATTCTAAATTATACTGCTTTTGAACTTGAGACGTTTTTTTTTTCCTTTTACCAAACAAGATCAGGTGCATTCAAGATGGTGTGGACATAGACCTTTTTCTTTTACCATAGATAATGATTGAAGAAGAAACCTAGACTAAAGCTGATGAATCTTATTTTATCTTGTTTTGTTTTATTTTTTTGGTACTAGTAATTGAATGTATGACTTCGTGCTTACCAGGCAGGCACTGTGCCACTGAGTTATATCCCTGACCCTGATGAATCTTTTCAATTGACAGGTTTTGTTTTGTTTTTGTGTTAAAAACTCATTACAAAAATTGAATAGATAAAAAGTTGAATAATGCCTAATTTTTCCTTTCTGTTTATCCTACCCCAGTCTCCCTGTTAATTTAGGATTAACATACACTTAAAAATTTCCCCTTTAAATGAAAAGCGAATAGTGTTGAGTTTATTACACAACTGGCAGACAGTGTTTTTGCAATGGTTATAGCCTACATACATTTAGGACTAATGAATAATGAAACCACGTGATTATGTGTAAACAGACAGGAATTTCCCTAGTCTGTAAGGATTTGTTTCAAGATGTATAAAATGACTCATTTCTTTATCCTTAAGACACACATTCAAGAATTTGCCAGTGTTGTTATGTATTGTACTAATGCAGGAAACACGTGCCTTGGGCTTGCTTATGTTTTTCAAAGCTCATGCTGAGATTACTTCACTGTATACTTTACCAATTAAATTAATTACCACAGAAGGAATTGCTCCAGTCTATAGAATTCAGGGTTGAGCAACAGAAATTTACGTGTTTTTCTTCTTCTTCATATTTTTACTCCCTGACTTTTAGTTAATCTGGGAAGAGTTACCCACCTTGAGTTTATTTGTATTTTGAGTTTGCTTGAGTATAGGATCTGTTAGTTAAATTTTATTCTACTAATTCAATGAGCGCTTTTTAGACATTCTCTGCACAACAGGTTAGTAAGACATAGTCCCTGTTCTTTAAGACTACACGGTCTAGTTGGGGAAATCACACAGTCAGGTAACAATGGTAAATGAGGTAAATGCATTATGCCAACAGAGTGTAGGAATGGGTTGACAGTCTGGAGGAAACCCGAGGCAGATATTTGAGCTTTATGTTGAAGAAAGAAATGGCCTGAGGAAGGATGGCCATTCCAAGCAGAGGAGGCTGCATGTCCAAAGGTGTGAAGGGTGATGGCATGGTCATTGACAGGCAAGAAGCTAAATACAGGTAGAGTGCAGGATTGGAGCAGAGAAGAAGACACTACAGCAGATTGTGAAGGGAGTTCTGTGTCATGCCAAAAGAATTTTATACAGAGCAGGGTGTGATAGTGCACACCTGTAATCACAATACTCTGAGAGGCTAAGGTAGGAGAATCACAAGTTTAAACTCAGCTGGGCAATTTAGTGAGACTCTGTCTCAAGATAAAAAATAAAAGAAAGACTGAGCATGTAGTGTCATTGAGAAGGCTCTGGTTTCAGTCCTCATTACTACAAAACAAAAACAAACAAAAGAAGAATTTCATACCCTTAAAGATTTTTAAACAGTGGAATGAATAACATCATTACATGCTTTAGAAAGATAGTGTTGGCTGGAGGACAATAGAAGTGAATAGAAACTCAAAAACTAAACAAAACAAAACAAAAAACCCTCAAGAGAAGGTGTCTATTCTGAAGGATATTTTAGTAGATCAGGTAAGAGATGAAGAGGGACTACTATGTGGTCATTAAAACTGTTTGAGAACCTTCTGTGTGCATAGCATTGGAGCTACAAATAGAGATGGAACCATGACTCTGTCTCTTAAACTAGTTGGGAAGTTTGATATGTAAACGTGTAACTGAAATGTGTAAATGCAGCAATAGTTATAATGCAAGATAGAATGGTAGATGTAGAGACAGACCACTTGGGTTCAGGTTCCATCTCTGCTGTGTTAGTTGCACTGCTTAACCTCTCTGTGTCTTAATTTCCTCATTTAGAAAATGGGGATAGTAATAGTAGGAAAATTGTATGGTTGTTGTTTATACAAATGAATTTTACAGTGCTTGGCATATAAAGAACTCAATAAATGTTTTTTTCGCAAAGATGTGATCCCAGCTTGGATGGTTAGGACTGACTTTCATGGGAAGACTGACATTTCACCTTGACTGTTCAGCTATGACTATTCAGTAGGTGGGTGAGGGCAAGATAGATGTCAGTGAGGGAAATCAGTACATTTAAAGGCACAGGAGCAGAAAACAACAAAGAAGAGTTTTAGAGTAGGATCTTACGAGTGGTGGGGGCACAGTGTACGTGGGGGAGTGGAAGAATGAGGGATTACAAAAATAGGAAGTTTCTGGATAATAGTGGACTTTGAATGCCATTCCAGTGTGAACATTCACTGAGAAGTTTCAAAGAGTTCATTTTTGCTCTTTTGAGAGAGCATTCCTATAGGGGTCATGCAGCAAATGGATTGGAAAGCCATATTCTCTTTGCAAGATGGCTAGCTAAAATAAAGTAGAAACTGCTCTGTTATCCAGAAAAAGCTGGATAATACAGAACAGTTCTTTTAAATACATTTCTGAGCTTGCAGGAAAGACAAGGTAATCTCCAGGTTGCAGACACAAAAATGTACAAAAAGGGTTTACACAAAACTGTAAACCCTTGAACCCCTACTGTATTGCCCTGAATGGGTAGAATGTGATTTTCTGAGTGAGGGGTAAAGTTTTGGTTTTTGCTTCCTAGGGGACTGATTTTTAGCCATGTGTAAAAGAGAACTAGGGCTTCTACATAAAGCTGAGATTTTTTTCCCCCTTGGGGGATTAGGGATCAAACCCAGGGCATTGCACGTGTAGGCAAATGTTAAATCACTGAACTGAGTTATGCATGCCTCCCCCCCCTACCCCACAGTACTGGGATTGACTCAGGACTTCATAGTGCTAGCTACACAGCCCTATAAGGTGTTGTTCTTTTTTTTTTTTTTTTTTTTTTTTTTTTTTTTTTTTGAGACAAGGTCTCACTCTGTAGTGCGGGCTGTCCTTGAACTCACTTATGTAGCCCAAGCTGGCCTTGAACTCACTGTGATTCTCCTGCCTCACCTTCCCAAGTGCTAGGATTACAGGTGTGTGCCACCATACCTGGCCCACCATACCTGGCTCAACTATGATTTTTGAGCTGAATTTTCAGTGAAAGGGTGAGCTAGAAAAAAAATCTTCCCCCTGACATAGAGGTAACAAGAAATTGTATTGATCTGCCTGGGCTCTATGCAAAGAGGAAATGAAAAAAAAATTCTTTCTGCTGAGAAATCGGAGCACAAGCTGTATGACTTGCTGATGCTTGAGACAAGTTTATGTTATTTTGTTCAGGTATTCTCATGTTGAGAAATTAACATGAAATCTGGCTCTAAACTAGCAATATACTTGAGTCACCTGAAGAAAGAAAAACAAGACTCTGAAAGGTTCTCCTGTACCACACACCACAGAGGATTCTTACAGAAGAAATAAACTCAACTGAAGATGACGTTATCATTAAAAATGACAGCATACAAGTGGGTAGTTTTTTTTGTCACACATGAGAGCAGATATAACAATCAGGAGGGCTATTGCTCCATGAACAGGAATAGTAGATGGCAGTTTAAAAAATAATTTAAATTAACATGTTTTAATTGACAAAATGTTTAAAGAAAAAATAGATATGCCAATACTTGAATAAGATGTTACAAAACAGGCACATTTGAAAAAGAATTTAATATAATAAAACATAGGTTGAAAAGCTCAGTAAATAAGGAACAATAATTTACACAGATGAAGATTAGTAGGAGGTAAATAAGAGGCAGTTCCTGAGAGTACAAAACGATAAGTGAAGGAAAATGTGGAAAGAAGTCAGATGAAAAGGTCTGAGAAAGAAACTCTAACATGTAATACTAATTCCAAGAGAAAAGTAGGTAAAATGAGGGAGACATACAATTTGAAGAAGTGATAATTAGAGGATTTTTCAGAATAAATAAGACCTGAAGCTGGGTGTGGTGGCACAGGCTTGTACAACACTTGGGAAGCTGAGGCAGGAGGATCTAGTTCATGGCAAGCCTGGGCTACATAGGAAGTTTCAGGCTAGCCCTACTATAGGGGGGGCCTTGTCTCCAGCAAACAAAATACCTGATTTCTTAGGTTAGGATGCAAGAAGCTGTAGCAAAAATGTCAAAACAAAACAAAACCCCCACAACTAAATACTTTATAGTGAAACTACAAAACGTCAAGGAAACTTTAAAATTGTAAGCAATATAAAAGGAGCAACTCTCAGACCAAGAACAGATAATCTCTTAATCAATAAAAGAGTCCAGAAAAAATTGAATAATATCTCTGACGTGTTGAGAGAGTTGTGAATTTTGTACTCAAATAAGTTGTTATTCAAGAGTAAGGGCATGATAAAAGTGTTTTCAGACAAAAATACAGAGAATTAGCTACATTGATTCTGAAAGAACTTGCACTAGGTAATATCCAGTAGGAGGAAAGAAAAGTGAGTTGGAAAAAGTAGGATACAAGTGGTCATGGTAGACAAAGAAGTCGATAGGTAAACTAAGCCAGCATTGACTGCATAAAGCAAAATAATTTTGACTGATTTATAAGGGGTTTAAAACCAACGTGGAACTAAAATGCTTGATAAGATAAATATAATAGTGGGCAAGGAAAGTGGTCATTGTCTGTTCTCAATTTCTACTTTTAGGTCAGTGGGAGAATAGATACTAATTAGCTTTAAGCTTTAACTGAGATTCATATTATTAGCACCATGCTGTAACCAACTGAGCTAACTGGCTACTATGAGATGCACATTAAAAATTTAAGGATAATCACTAAAATAAATAGTAATGTATAACTTGATCTCCATAAATATAGAACTGTACACTACTCAAATTAGGGAATATGTATTCTCCTTAAACAAATGTGGGACATGTAATTTTAACAACACAGAGCATTTGTGTAACTCTTCTGGGCTCACAATTACGTGTAAAGAAAATTTTAACAGGTACAAAAGATTGATATACATATGGTCACAGACAGTGGTTTGACAAGATTTTTTAACTTTATGGTGGTATAAAAAGGAAACACATTCATTAGAGGTCATACTTGTGATTTTTATTTTGTTTCTTTCCTAGGCTAGTCATAGGCAGTATGTACTTTTTTTTTTTTTAAGACACAATTATTTATTAGAGGCAGCAAAAGGATGCCCTCGAGTGGAGTGCGAATGCTCAGAGAAATGAGGCGCCAGCAGTGTGTGCTCCTGCAATGCTGGGCAGTGGAGGTGGCCACAGCTCTCACTTATCCATGTGATCACAGTGGTATAAACAGTCGATATTCTACAGTGTACTGCATGGCTAAGCTGTGATGTTGGGTAGGTTAGGTGTGTTAAGTGAATATTTAGGATATTTTCAACTTAAAATGATTTATTGGGATATAACTCATAAATTGAGGAGCAACTGTAATAAACCATGTCATGTGACCCCAGTATGATAAAATTAGAAATTGGTAAATAAAATATTATCAGTTCTTCCTTTCTTTACTCTATGTCTGGTATTTCCCCTACCCCCTTCCAAAAAAAAACTAACTTCTTTTTGTTGTTGTTGTTGTTGTTTTTTGGTACCGGAGATTGAACTCACAACCTCACACCTGCCAGGTAGACACTTAAGCCACTGAGCTAAATCCCTGGCCCTATTTTTTGAAACAGGGTCTAACTATGCAGTTTAGGCTGCCCTTGAACTCACTTTGTAGCCCAGGCTGATCTCGAACTCACAACGATCCTCCTGCCTCAGCCTCCCAACAAAAAACTAACTTCTAAATAACTTTGGATGAAGAACAAAACCAAGTGGCAACTGAGGAAGTTAGAAAAGTAGCATCTGATTAAACCAAAGAAGTAGAAGATAGAAAAGAATAAAGATAAGATCGGAAATCAATGGAATAGAAGATAGAAGAGAATTAACAAATTCAAAATCCAATTAATTGGAACTGTATTGGCCTTAACTAGTTGAAGAGATAACATTCCTTACCCTGTAGCAATTCCATTAACAGATGTCTGCCTTGGAGAAACTTAATATGCGTGTATAAAAACACATGGATTCATACAATGATGTACATTACAGCACTGTAATACTGGAAAAAGAATTGTAACAGTTTTTGATAAAAAAGGGATGAATGGTTTTTATAGCTGTTACAATAAATGAACTAGGTCTTCATGAATTAACATGGGTAAATCTTGAAAAATGTTAAGTAAAAAAGTTGCAGAAAGATATGTATCATTTGATGCCATTTATGTAAAAAACAGTGCAAAAATATGTCAGTAGGTACAGGAGTGAGAAATGAAGGGAAAAATCAATATAGACAATTTTTAAAGGAGTTTGATAATGAAATAGGGTGCACAAGATGAGAAGGGAACGTATAATTGTACAAAGTTCAGTGTTTAAGTGCCTGCCTGGTGGCACAAGGTGCTGAGTTCGATTCCCGGTACAAAAAAATTGTACAGACTCAAGAGCAAAACAAATTTTACTCAGAATTTGGATTTAGGGTACTTTTAGAGACCCTGTATCTGCAGAAATTGGGCAGAACTTGAAAATCTAAGTGGCAGAAGTAATGTCTGTTTTATATACTGCATGAATAGTAAGCTGCCAGTTTGGGTATCTGTCAGTTGCTATTAGTTTTTCAGGGACTGGAGATGTTTATCTTGTCTTGCTATGATGAATGTGTAGATAAAAGTTGTACAGTGGACCCTTGGCTTACAAACTCAATTTGTTTGTGAGGGCTGGTTGTAACTCAAGTTGTTTGTAAGTCAAGACTTTTTTCCCAGAAGAAATTATGGAAATACCCATAATGCAGTCTGAACCTCCCAAAGCACCCCTTAACTAACCTTATAATAAAAAGGGTTGTATAATGTGAGTAATTTACTAGAAACACCAATAACTTTTTTTTGTGTATTCACCAAAAACTTATAAAATGTGCCTAATTTACCAAAAACAACAATTTCACGCTGTACTCACCATTCAAGTTGACATCTTTGGCTTGCAGGAAGGGAGGATGAAATGGAAAGTGGTTATTGTTTGGAAAGAGAGTCCCCTTTCTTAAGAACATGAGGAATCTGGCTCTCTGGTGTTTTTTCCTTCTTTGGGAGAGTCTGTAGCCCACTAGGAACTGCTTCTGGCTCACTAGGTCTCAACCTTTTCAGAACTAAAAAGTGGTTTAAGGTTTTCTATTTCTGTCTTGTCTTTAACACTGTTGTGTAGTATGACATGACATTATTGTTAAGCAAGTGAATGCAACAATTGGCTTTTTCTTTGTCTGGGTGGGTCTTTATAAATATTTGTAGCTTTGTGCATTTTTTCAGGATTTCCTTTATTTCAGAGGAACTTTGCAGCACTGATTATTGATACTCCTCTTCTCTTCAGAAAGCTCCTTAGCTGACATTCTCTGTTGCTCAGCCAGCAATTGCTGAAGTTCCTCTACACCATTCCTTTAAGTGTTTCTTTACCAGTTCCTCAGCATCACCACTAGACGTCTACCTGCAAACCTATGGACTCTGCTATAGTGACAGTGTCATCAACCACAGGATCAGTTGAAAGCTCAGGCCTTCAGAGTCTCTCTCCTGTATAATTTTAGGCCACACTTTCTTACCAGCAGATCTTGGTGTTCTTAGAGAGACACTGGCCCAGGAGTTCACAGTTAACCCCACACAGGAAAGGATGTTGTAATGTTCCTTCCAGAACTTTTTAAGGATTAAATCTGTGTCTGAGACCATCTGGAAGCACTTCAGGAACAGTTCTTTAGTGGTGTCTAGCTTCTTGAAGTTAGCTATAACCTACTGGTCCATAGGCTACAGTAGAGAAGTTATATTAGGTGGGAGGAAAGCAAATGAGAACCACAGGAATTCTTCAGCCAGTTCTTCCAAATCTTGTGGGTGAACAGAAGCATTGTCCATTATGAGGAGAGCCTTTAGTGGTAAACCTTTATCCTCTAGATTTTTTTTTAACAGTGGGACAAAAAGTCTCCCTGATGCACTCAAGAAAAATTACTCTTGTTATCTAGGCTTTTACATTAGATCTCCACATGACCCCTAGCTTTTTCTTCATCATTTTATGTTTTCCAAGCACTAGGGGCCCCAGAGTGAAAAACCAAGAGAGGCTTCATCTTGGAAGTCACCACTTGCGTTGGCACATAACAATGAGGTTAACCTATCCTTCATAGGCTTGTGACCTGGCATTTTCTTCTCTTCCTGGGTAATGTATGTTCTCCTGGGCATTTTCTTCTGGAAAAGTATAGTTCCATTACAGTTCAGCATAATGAGAGCAAAAGCCATTTCTCTTGTGTCATCATTTCAAAGTGGTGTATGTAGTTTTCAGCAGCCCTTTTATCAGCATTGGCTACTTCACCCTGCCTAGTTACACTGTGAACCCCAGTTCTTGCTTTAAAGTTGTGAAACCACCTCTTACCAGCAAAATGTTTCACCATTATCACTTGTTGATGGATTATCCTTTATGAGATCTACATTTATAGCCCTAGCTTTTTCACAAATTATAGACTCAGATATGCTATAACCTTTCATCTGCCTTTCATTTATCCACACTAATAATAGCCTGTCTCCCTTGTTGAAAACTGTTGCAATTTAGTAATTTGAGTAACACCTTTAGCAACACTAGCTTCCTTATACAAATCTTTTCTCTGTAAAATTGTCTAAACGGTGTATTTTGACATGCTGTACATATTACTGAGATGGATCACACGAACACCAGCCTCATATTTTTCCACAATTTCCTCCTTCTTCTCAATTGTGATTGTTTTCTTTACCTTCCCTTCCTTCCTCAGCTGTATTTCAAACTTTTTGGGAGCCATTTTGATAGCAGTCATTTTGGTAGATTATGTAAAGCACTGACTGAAATTATGTCCACAGACACACATCTGAGCTTAGACTCATGCTTATGTACACTTACATATGCTTTCCTGGTATCATTAACAGCAACACAAGTGGCCGACATTTGGGATGTAACTCAAGACTTTGGCTATAAGTTAAACCTAAAATTCTGGTCATAACCCAAGTGGTTTGTGGTAAGGCTGGTTGTAATTTGAGGGTCCACTGTAATTCACAGGTGAAGATAAGGGGCAACCCTAAAAATATTAATGCTATTTTAGCAGTAGATATGATCTTCCAAATTGTAAATTGTGGGAATACATGGTTATGGCCTCTAACTGCTTGTAGTTCCTCAAATGAATAAGGTACACAAGTCTACTTATTTCTCTTTTAGACCATACCTTGTGTACATTTAGCGTTTTGACAAGTGTGTTTCTATTAGACATAACTAGGAAAACATAGATTTCAATTATAACTCAGTTAAGTTGGTTGTAGGTTATCCATTTTCTTCCTGTGTTTCCACATTACTATCAGTCTTTTTGATAGTTAATCTATAATGATGTAAGAGTTACTTGTTAAGGACATGACCAGTTGTAATATTTGGTTGTTTTGACATCATTTAATGTAGATTTTGGCTAGTTTATATAGTGTCTCAGACTTTGCCAAGCTTGTTGCTTGCTTTTGAATGTTTGGTTCTTCCTGCTCTTCCACATAATGAAAAGTGCTTCTGTAATGCGTAAACTAGTCTGGGAAATACAAAAAGGGCAACTTCCTTGCTGATGACTTGAATTAGCTTAGTGAATCTCTTACCTGATATAAGGGACAGTTACACTTTTTTAAAAATGGAAATCACTTTTATTTATGTAGGGCTTGTAATTTAGAGTGTGGGTCTACATTTGAGGGCAAAACTTGGATTTGAATACTAGGTTTCCACCTAATATTCTGATTGACCCTGGCAAAGCTGCTTAACTTCTTCAGGTTTCAGTTTTCTGATCCATAAAAAATAAGTACCACAAACCACACAGGGTTGTTATAAGGTTTAAATAAAAATTATGTATGTGGAAACACTTAGCATAGTGCCTGGCACTTAAGTATTCAGTAAATGTTAATTTACTAGGTATGCTGTTTTTCTGACTTTATGGATTAAGCTGTGTTAGGCCCTATACAGTGTAACTCTTTTTTACAGTACGAATACTGTAGCCAGACTGTTTGGTGCAAAAATAGATCTCTTACTTGCCCTGCTCATTTTTTGGACCTTGGATAAGGTGTTCACTTTTCGAACCTTTTCTTCCCTGTAAGTGGAGACATTACTTGTAACTGCTTCTAAGAAATATTACTAGGTTTAAGTAAGACCATCAACGTAAAGTGTTAAGTCAGCTTACTGGGATAAAATAAGCAGTTTTTATTTGTTTTATAAGAAGGAATAGATGTTAACATAGTGAATAATTTGTTTCAATTTTACATGTGAGTTTAGTCATGAACTAGGGAATGATGTAAAATGTATTTTTGTTTTACTGTGGATTGTGTTAAAAATGTTTGAAGTCTAGATACTATGTAGCCTTTCATAGTATGCCACCTGGTAAATGTTAGTGACAATAGTTATTAATCTGTAATGGATCATTCATATATACACATATATGCACACACACACACACAGACACATATATATGTACACACACATATACATTATGTATGCATGTGTGTTTGGGAGTTCAGTAACGTTTTATCAAATTTGCTGGTGAAAAACAGTTCAATTTATAAGTACATAAATGAGCTTTTGGTGAGTAGATTTGGTCTGAAGTGCTCACATCAGGGTTGGGACAGAGGAAGGATGGTCTTGATTTCCATGGTGCTGGAGTACATGTCATACAGTAGTTTCTTAAATATTTGTCAGATGAATGGGATAAAAGACTGTATTATAGCCTAAGTTCAATATTTCCCAACTAATCAAACACCACCAGCTTGAATGATTCAGGCTGATACTTCCTGTTAGGTTTCTTTCTCTTATACTATCATGAGACCTTTTATATATGTTTATCAGTATAGATGACTTGATTATAGTGTTTATGATAATTTAAAACAAGGTATTAATTGTATAATAATAAGGTAAGTGTAAAAGGAGAAAGGAGAAAATGATTATTTCAATAAATGTACCACTAGGTCTCTGTTAACTTTGTAAGCTTGCCTCTATGTTTACCTACTGGATCCCAGGCATAGCAATATTCTTTCATGTTTATGCTTCTAATGATGTTGGAAAGATTATAAATGTGTGCATGATAAATACAATTTTTTACTTAATACTTAAATGTAATGATGTTTTACATCCTACATAGCATGTTGGAAAGAAACCAGTATAGAAAATTAATGGATCTGAATTTTAGTCCTGGATCTACCACTTAGCTGTGGTACATCTTTGGGAAAACTGCTTAAACTCTGTGTCTAAATTCCCTCTTTTCTAATGTGTGGATAATAGTACCTACATTGCAAACTTGTGCGGATTAAGTGAAATGATAAATGTAAAATGCTTGTAGAAAGCAAGTATCTGTTAAATGTTAGCTATTATATACATTCATTCATTTTGTACACATTTATGGAGCACACATTTCATGTTGTGTGCCATGCATTCTACTAGGTGCTAGAAATGCAAAGATGAGTAAGTCATGAACTTGTGAGAGAGTGTTAAGAAGCTTGTTTATAACAGCTAAGTATTTAAAATGGAGTAAAAAGAGTAAAGCCGAGATTTAATGAGGCTTATTAGTCATTTGGAATTCCCTATAGAAAAACTGAATAAAGAAAAGCACAATGAAGAAGGTAAGACATCACACATTGTTTGCTCCTGAGACAGCTGTTGTTAATGATTATATATTTGTTGCCAGATTTTTAAAATGCTTTCAAAAAATATACAGCTTTTTAATTGTAAGAATTAGAAGGAAGAGTTTTCTTTTTTCATGGTATGTGGGGTCAGATTTATGTTTAATTACTTATTTTCATTTTTATACTATATGCTATATTTAATGGACATTTATAGAGTTCCTACTACTGTGTAAAGATATTGAGCACGGTTCTTGTAAAGGATGAGTTTGAAGACGAGTGTATGAAAAGGAGGGGCATTGAAGGAACAATTATCTTTTGTACTTACTAATTGTTTTAGTTTATTTTAGAGGACTAGATTACAAGTGTTCGACAGTTGTGGAGATGTGAAGTTAGAGTATTTGTTGATTATTCATACTGATGAAGGTGTGTACCACTGAATTTCAGTATCTCTTTTCTTTCTTGTTTTCCAAAAGAAGTGGATAATATTACTGTAAAGATAGTTATATGATAAAGCTGAGTCAGTTTATTCTAAAATGATACCATCAATAAAGCTAGTGTTAGTTTTGTTTTTTGCTTTTTGCTTCCAGAGATCTTTAGTTATTAGGTTAAGATTCTGTTTGCATGTCAGATCATTCATATCCATTGAACTCTTTTGTGACTATGTACTCTATGCCCATCCCGATGTACCTTACAGGTTTCTCTTGGTGACTTTTTTAAAAAAGCAGCGTTAGTGAAGTAGTGTGTTGGGTGGAAAGCTTTAGTGAAATGGGTTAAACAGTGGATATCGGGGCAGTGTTTGGAGGGATTTGCAATTAAAGGGCAGAGACACAGGTCAGTACTTGCTGGGAGACAAGAGCTCAAGAGTATTTTTAAAATAGTATCAAGTCACCAATAAATATATGTTACATGTGTATATTATTATAGGATTGAGGGAAAAATAGATGAACTGGCAACAAAGGAGAAAATTGAATAAGCTAAGTTCCTGAAGAGGTAAGGGAAGATGAGATCTGGATTGCTGTTGGAGGGATTGATCTTACACATGAATAGGGATACTTCTCCCATTCCTCATTCTTCATCACAGCAGTTGTCTTGTACCTACGTTGAATTCTGTGACCTCTTTAATCTGTGCCTCTTGTTGCTTTGACTGTGCTGGTCCAATGCAAGTTGCCCAATAATAAAGGCTTGTTGTTTGGGCCACTTCTAGATTCAACAAGGAAATTTATTTACTTTGACTCTGTCCTTGTCTTATATCTATTTTTGGAAGTCCTGTTCATCTCAAGTGTCTTTGTCTTTCTCTGATTCAGCAGTTGGCCAACTATGGATCACAGGCTGGATCCAGCTTCATCCCATCTTCTGAAAGCATTGCCTCTCTTTGCCAGCTCTGTTTTCTAGAATCATTCTATAGACTCTTTCTGCAGCATTTGTAACATTGATTTGGTACTTGTTTATTCTGTGTAACTCTGCCATCATCTCCATAGTTCTTTAAGTCTGTTTAAAAAATGTCTTACAAGTTTATCTTAACCAGTAAACTACATAATAAATGCTTTGGGGAAAGGGACTCATGACTTTGTATATTTTCTCTTCCCAAAGCACTTCTCTTCCTCACTATTCATTCCTCCTTTAATCTACTAATTTCCATTTCTTCAATATTGAACATTGAGGTTATTATTGGTTTTTATTTTGCAATCATGAAGAAAGATTCAATGAAAATATCTTAAATAAAATTTTTTCTATGTTTCAGATGATTTCCTTAAATAGACTGGGGACATAGCTCAGCGGCACAGTGCCTGCCTGGCAAGCGCAAGGTCATGAGTTCAGTTGCTGGTACCAAAAAAAAAAAAAAAAAAGTAGGGATTTTCTTAAATAGAGTCCTAGAAATTTTTACATCGAAAGTACATTTCATAAATTCTTAGTATGTGGAATGTGCCATCTTATTTGATTGATTCTTTGCCAAAGCACAGTTTAAAAAAACCCAAACAATGAAATTTAATGCAGTTGTAATCAGAAGCATTAATTGTATTTAGGTAAGCAGTCTAAAATTTGACATTAAATTTTATTTTATTTTATTTTTTTAGTATTTTCTCTGTGTACGCCCTCTTCTTCCCAGGTAAACGGTCTTGATATTGCCTACTATAATTTCTTCCTTGTCTTAGGCAAATGGGTAAGTGAGCAATTGTAATAGTTTAATATAGTTGGTATTTGGATGTCACCTATATTTTGGAAGAGTCAGAAGGAGTAAACCAAAAAACAGTAGATCAAGTGGAAAGTACTTTTGTTTGCATTCATATACATTTGGGATTTATTCCCTATATTTCCACTGAATGGTATGCATAATTCAATATTAAAGTTTCACTTTTAATATGTTCCATTTGCACTGGTTGTTCAGAAGTTTGGTAGGTAGTATCAATAGGCAAACTTGAGACTGGTAAGGCCTCTTCTTTCCTGTATATATCTTAATCAATGTTTTGTTGTAGAAGAGATAAAATATTCCTACCTTATCTACTGAGGATATGTTCCAAGACCCTTAGTAGATGATTGAAACCATGGAGAGTACCCAACCCTCTGTTTACTGTTTTTTTCCTATATATACATATCTGTGATAAAGTTTAATTTATGAATTAAGCACAGTAAGATTATCACTAATAAAACAGAACTGTAGCAGTATACTTTAATAAAAGTTATTAAAACTTATGAATTGTTTATTTCTGAAAATTTCCATGTAATATTTTCAGACTACAGTTGATCAAGGGTAACTGAAATTGTAGAAAGTAAAACCATGGAAAAACGAGGACCCTACTAATCTTTAATTCATTATCTTTCTTTTGTTGTATATCTCCAAATTTTGTTCTATGCAGCACTAAGGTATTTAGTTTTTTTTTAATTTTGCTTTATGAAAAAGCAAAATTTCAAATAAGAGAATAACAATAGTAACAACACTGTATCATTATCTTCAAAGTAGTTACTCAGTATAAGACATAAACCACAGTTTCTTATAAAAAAGTAACAAACATAATAACATAAATGTTTCTTTTCAACAAACTACAATAAACTAGTAGTATTTAATTTTGTAACTCATATTCTGTGATTGTTTCACCCAGTTGTTTTGCCTTCTCTTGTAAGATTGTAAGTTTCTTTAGGACTTGGACCACATATGTTTTATTTTTTATTATATTCCTTTCTTGACTCTCAAAGGACTGTTTTCTACTTTTATCTTTTTCTTCACAGCTCATTACCTCTTTAACTTTTCAATCCTTTGTGATTAGTTACATCTGCAAATTTCCTGTTTGTAAGGACTTTTAGCCACAATAATGTGATTGCTATAATTGAGAAATAGTATTGCCTTTTAAAAAATTATACTGGTTCTTGGTTTCCTGTTCTTTTCTTTTGCAGTTTTTTGTCTTCCCATATCTGACTTGAAAGCCTCTTTACTTCTGTGCATAGCCTCCTTTTCTACTGTTTCACTAGTCTTCATCCAAATATATCTACTCATACAGTTTTTGGTAACATGTCTGAGAACCTTCCAACATATGTAAATCTAGTCTCTTAGTTCCAGTGCAGTACTTAGCAGCCCACAAGACTTCTACTTTGATGTCCTTTCTCATCAGAACTTCAGTATGGATAAGATGCAAGTAGGTTCTCATTAGCTTCTTTTTTGAGTCCATATTACCACTTTGTAGTCGTTTAGAGACTACTTCCTCCTCCCTTTTTCCCCACAGATCTATTAGAACTGTTTCTTCATTTTTCTTTCATTATGTCTTATTATATTCAGTCAGTAAGGATTGTCCATTTCACCCTTATTACCATTTTTAGTTTGATCTTAGAGAAAAGTTCCATGCCACTTCCTCCATATTCTTCAGACTTAGAAATATATGAGTTTGTTTCTAGAATTCTGAGACTCCATTGCGTCAGAATTAAGCCTTCTCATCAGCTGCTTCCATCTCATCTCCCCAGTGTTACCTCCAGCTATTCTCTACCCAAGTTTATTCTTTCTGACATACACACTCATTTCTGCCTTCGCTCATGTTGTTTCTCGTGCCAGGAAAAGTTTTCTTTTCCTGATGCCTAACTTGATTCACCTTCTCCAGGAAGCCTTACCTTCATCAGTTCAACTCTTTTTACTTTTTTCTTCCTCTAGGTTTACTTTTGAATACACATTTGCCTTATGATATACTTCATTTCCTACTTCTAAAAGATAGTTTTGCCTCATTTTTGTTTTCTAGGTTTATCATGGAAATTTTGTCTTTGCCAGTGCTTATGAAGGATGTGGATTTTGCTTCTGGCTACAGTAGAACAGACTGTAGCAGACAAAAACTCCTGCTGAGAATAGCTAGAAAGGCTGGCTTTAAACAAAACGAAACAAAACAAAACACTGTGAGTTGCCAAGGTAGCCAGTATTTCAGACATTTGTGGATTCTTGGTCAAGGCAGAGAGCAGCTATCAAGAGGCAGAAAAGTCAGGAGAGCTTTCTTCGTGAGGCTGTGTAGTTCAGGGCTGGCATGGCAACCAGAATCTGAGAGACCAAGATGCTGGAGAGAAGGGAAGTGCATCCTTCTATCTACCTTTTTCTGTGAGGCATTTGCTGATTGTTATACTGTGTAGGGGGAAAGGCTTGGAAACCCGGTGAAAAGCTACTGAAAAATAAGGCAGACTTTTATCAGGTTTTTAGTGTTGAGGAGGGAAAATTTCAGGATTCCAAAGAAGTTAGGACTGGTAAACATACTGGACACTCATTCAACCTCTGGAGGGGTACAGGCAAAGGTGAAGAAGCTTTACAAGCTTGCAAAGGTTGTAACCAGCCTTGAGTCAGCTCAAGTCTTGTTTGGATTGTGAGATGATCTACCCTTATTCTAATTGCTTTCAGAGAATGTGGTGAAACCTCTGCAGGAAATAACATCATCCAGAGCCTCTACAGTTTGTCATAGGTGATGAGTGGCATTTTAACCAAAATTACTAGGTAAACCAAAAAACCAAACCAGGAATAAAAACAGACAATATGGAAATAGATCCATGGAGTCCCAGTCATCTAATAATTTATATATCTGTATTTGAAGGACATTTAGTTTTGTCCCAGTCTTCAGTATTGTGAGTGATCTGCAGTGAGTATTTTTATACCTCTATACACACACACACACACATCTTTAAGGAGAGGATATCCTTGCCAACTCTTGTCTTTATCAGATTTTTAAATCTTTTCCAATCTGATGCATAAAAGTATTTTATTTCTATAATATAAATGGGCCAGTTTTATCATTTGTCCATTGTTACATGTGGGTGTTAGGTACCTGTCTATCTCTCCTGTCTGTCTTTCATCTATCTGTCTGGCACAGTGAGTAAGAGCACAGACCCTGGATTCAGATTGCCTGACTTTCAGTCATGTCTCATTTACTTACAGAAATATACCCTTGGCAGGTTAAAACTCTCTGTACCTCAGTTTTCTCATCTGCAAAATGGTGATAATAGCATCTCCATATAGGGCATTATGAAAACTGAATGAGTTAAAAATGCGCCTGGTGTCCCATAAAGTACTACTAGTGTAACAGTGCTGCTAGTGGTGATAGAGATGGAAATTAGCCATTTATTATATATGTGGCAAATACTTTTTCAAAGTTTGTCATTTGGCCTTGTTGTCTTATGTTCTGCAGAAATTTATTTATTTAGGTACCAGAAATCAAACTCAGACCTTATGCTTGCCAGGCAGGCACTTATGCCACTGAGCTATATCTCCGACCCTTGTTCTGTAGAAATTTAAACTGAGTTTTAAGGATGAGTTGTTCTTAGCCTGGTAGGAGGTAGCTGTGGAGTGTATGAGTGGAAGGTGAGAGCATTTCAGGTAGAGGCATGGGGGCAGAAAGATATGTTTGGTTCAGAAACCATAAGCTGTTGATGAAATATAAAACAGGGAGGGAATGAAGTGATATGAGCAGAAGAGATAGAGACCCTATCATATGGATAAGTTATATTGAAATATTAGTGATATAAAATCAAGTCTTGTGATTACAGAAAATTAACTCTGTATGTTTAAGGAAAATATATTATTCCCCATCTATTTTATAGCGGGTATTGATATAATCATTTTTGCTTAATGCAAAATAATTCACCAAATGGTTAACAGCTTATAAACTTTTTTTTTCTGTGTGTGTATTTATACATGTTGAACCCAGGGGCAGTCTATTAAACTACATTCTAAGACCTTTTTTTTTTTAAATTTTGAGCCAGGGTCTTGCTAAATTGCCCAGGCTGGTCTCAAACTTTCATCATCCTCTTGCCTCAGCTTCTGATTCACTAGCACACCACGGGCTTTTTACAAGCTTTTGAATTCATTAACTTTATCTTGCCTTTAGTTCTGAGATATGGTTGTTACAGATGAGGAAATGAGTTCAAAAGAAGTTTTTATTTGTCCAAGGACAGATGCATAACAAATGGGAATATTCAAATTAGAATCCACGACTCAGTAAATCTTCAGATGTTATAAGTCCAAACTGCTGTACTTATAACAAATTAAACCTAGGGAGTAAAAAATTCAAGCACAGTCAAGTAGCAAGGGATCCTCTCCTTTGGATTTGAGAGTTGTGAAATAGAACCTTCCTGATACTGTTGAGTGAGGTTCTTTTTCTAATATAGTATTAAATATGGATGCTTTGGCAATGACGTGTTTTGCTATGGTTAGCAAAATGTTTGTCTGGTAGTTTGTTTTGTTTGCCTTTATTAATAACCAGTAACTCCACCCCAGTGAAAAATCTTTTTTCAGGAAGGACCTTTAAGGAAGTATAGCTGTCACTACAATTTATATTAGACTGAGTACTATACTCAGTTTAGGTCATTGACCATGGGTGTGTATTGTTCATAAGGCATCAGATCTTTAGAAAGTTTCTCTTCCTGTTTTGCATAGTTATTGTCAGATAGGTATTAAGACAGTATTTCAACCATTGGATTCATTTATGAATACTAAGATAATCAGCATTTGAGTGACTTTTTTTTAATGAGACAGTATCTCATTATGTAGCTCAGGCTGGTCTTGAACTCACTATGTATCCCAGGCTAAGCCCAGGTTAGCCTTAAACTCACAGCAATCCTCCTGGCTCACCCGCTTGAGTGCTGGGATTACAGGCATGTGCCACCACACCCAGCTTCAGTGACCTTTGAAGTAGTTTTCAGCATTTTTTTTCTTTTTTTTTCCTGTAAGGTAAAAGAAGTGTGTTTATTTTGTGAAACACTTGAAAATCCCTATAATGGCTTCTGGAGGGATTGGTAGATTTGTGACTAACTCCTCTGGATTAAGCAGTATTGTGTTGCTTTTTCTTGGTTCTGACTTGACATCTTGTTGCTTATCCTTTTGTAGTAATATTGCTGGTATTTTAACCACAATTTCCTCTTTTGGGTTAGAGGAAGCTGACACATGACCCTACCTACAGTGGTAAGGGAAGTAAAAACTAAGTTAAGTCTCACATCAGCAGATACAGACTTTTATTATAAATGTTGTTTATTAAAAATCAGAGAACCTGAAAGATTAATATTAATTATTTTAGTACAATTAATAATGTTAAATGTTGCATGTATATTCTACATTCAAATGTAAGAGACACTATGAAAGACTAATTTAAAAGAGGAGAGTTTCATTTTTCTGGCTTTTTCATACAAATCCAGGAGAATTATAATATCAAATTTCATAAAGGTTCAAATTATTTTTGATATTATAACTCTTATGTAAGTTTAAAATCATTATAGCATTTTACTTACAATATTAAACTTCAATGGAGTTTTACAGAATTTAGAGAAACATACTGAGAATGAAATGAAAATGACATAAAAGTATTGTTACTGACTGGTCCTTGTGGTGTGGACCTGTAATACCAGCACTCAGGAATCTGAGGCAGGGTAATCTTGAGTTAGACACCAGGCTAAGCTATGTAAGAGTTCAGCATAGACTGCATAATGAGACCCTGTCTCAAAAGCCAAAAATAAGTTTTAAAAAATATTTTTACTGAATCATTAGAAATTAATATATTACTTTCATATTTCAGGTAGCAACTGAGATCTAAAAAGATTTTAAGATTATGAAGCGAGTGTGTCTGTGTGTGTGTGTGTGTGTGTGTGTGCAGGTCTCCATGGACCACACACAGTTGCAGTGATTTGCTAGAAGCACTTTGAGGACTCGGTGCATAGTTATACTCACAGCTATGATTTATTGTAATCAAAGGATACTAAGCAAAATCAGCAATGGAAAAGGTATTTGGGACAAAGTCTGGGGGAGCCAGGTGGTGGCTTCTAGTCCTCTCAGTGGAGGTGCACCAGATATGTTTAATTCTCACAGCAGGGAGATGTGACAGCGTGGGAAATATTGCTAGCCAGGGAACATTGTTCGAGACTTAGTCCTTTGAATTATTATTGGGAGCTAATCACATGACCACCCTCTTCTAGCATGTTCACAAATTTCAGACTCTTTGCAGGAGAGCCAAGTATTGAACATATTGATTCTATATACATTTTAGGTACAGTGAACCATTCCTAACTGTTGGGGAGGGTGGGATCCTCCTGAAATACCAAGTTCCTGGCCATCAGCCAAAGGCCAACTTTGATAGGTAGTTAGGTCTGCTGTGTCAGTTCTTTTATGTAGATGTGGGTGTATGTGTGTGCAACATTTAGCATATAGTGTGCTCTTATTAAATGGTAGCTGTTTTTATTTATTGTAGGGATTCTTCACTGATTACCACCACTACTACTACTTTTAATTGTGGTCTTCTGCTTTCATATGAGGTAGGTTGGCTAGTATTTTGATCTTCATTTGATAGATGAAGAGACTAAGGCAAAGGGAAGCTCTGACATTTCTAAATACTTTCATTTAATTGACAGAGCAAGTATTTGAACCCAATAGTTTGCTCTTTTTGCAGGTTCATGGGGAAGAAAAAAATGGTATTTTTTTCCTTGGCATTTCTAGAAAGCATTTCTAAAATAGGAAATAAGATTAAATTCACAACTTTTTATGCTTAACTGTTTTAGTATTCAAGAAATACTTTAAGCTATCTATATAATTCTTGAGCTTTTGAGCATGATGTCATTTAGTATAGTACAATCTTGTTTGACCTAAAAATGATATTGACTGCTTAGCATTTCGTATACTTAAAACAAAAACTTCATTAATCCTAACCTAAGATTAGGGCCAGGGATACAGTTCAGTAGCATAAGTACTTGCCTGGCAAGCACAAGGTCGTGAGTTCAGTCCCTGGTACGAAAAAAAAAAAGATTAGATCTTCATACCACCTAACCTAAGATTAAGCTGATTTGTATCAGTACTACTTTTGATGACTATAAACTGATACCTCACTCTTATCCCTTCCTTTTTATCTCAGATAAATCAGAGACATAGTAAGATTTCAGTCAGGATGCCCAGTTTCTGCTCACCCTGATGTACTTCGAGATTTTGAAAAAAAAAATACTTATTTATTTTGTAGTACTGAGGGTTGAACCCAGGATCCTCTACCACTGAGTACATCTGTTTATTTTTTATTTTGACGCAGAGTCTTGTTAGGTTGCTCAGGCTATCCTCCAACTTGTAATTCTCTTGCCTCAGAGTCCTGAGTCTATGGGATTACAAATGTGTCACTATGCTCAATGACAATTTTATACTTAATAAATTGTGTTGTGTGCCACTTTGTTAGCTGAAATATTTCTGAAGTGTTTTCACTCTCTTTGCATTCATTTGATCCATATAGTAGCCCATTCTGATGTTATTATTAATCAGAATTATGTTCACTGTTACTCTGATTTTGCAGCAGAGGAAGTTGAAGCACAAAAGCTTTTATATTGAGGATTAGATTTTTTAACTTTATATTATTTATACTGTATAAAAGATAAATATGTTAAGCTCTTAAGACACTTTGTACTGAATATCAGCAAGAACCAGTTTAGAAAGAGCCAATTCTCCAACAGTAAGTTAAAATTATCAGTTCTGGGCAGATATATAGCTCAGTGGCACAGCACCTGCCTGGCAAGTGCGAGGTCCTGAGTTCAGTGCCTGGCACCGGAAAAAAAAATGTGTGTGTGTGTGTGTATATATATATATATATATAAAATTTCTACCAGCCTATCACTAATATATTTTTGGTCTCTTGTGTTGAATAGTAGATTTATTTATAAGCCTAAACATGATTATGCTCCATATGTTGCTCCTTATGTAAAAATAAAGATTTCAAATTTTTTTAGAGACAAGTTGAATCTTATTTGTACTGGAAGAAGTTATGATAGAACTTATTTTATCTTGCCTAGAGATCTTTCCAGATAGGACACAAAATGCAGAAGCTGTTGAGAGAGAGAGACAGAGAGAAAGAAATAGAACTACAAGAAAAACTCCAAAGTCAGCACAAAGATAAACTAGGAGGAATACTACTATTCATGTGACATAGGACTAATTTTCCTTATGTAGAAAGAGCCTTTAGCAAGTCAAAGAGAAAAATTATTAGAAGGAATAAAGAAAATGCATATATATTTCATATCAAAAGAAATAAACTACTTTTAACTTTATGAAAAGCACTCATTTTCACTCAAAATAAGTACATAAGACACTTACTTTCATTTTTTATATTGACAGAGTTAAAATTTTCAACATTCTTGAGTTGGAAAAGGTGTGGAGAAATGGCATCCTCAGACATTACTAGCAGGATTATAAATTGATACAGGCTTTAGGAAGTATGATTTGATATTATCTGTTAAAAAGCATAGTAGTATTCTTTGACTCAGTAATTCTGATTTCAGCAATTTATCCTATAGACATAGGATATAGTTGCAGATATGCAAAGTGAGATTATATATATATATATCTCAGCCATTATTGGCTGAACACCAGTTGGTTGTTTTAATAGTTTCTGGAGATATAAATGTACCTCCAAGATCTGTATTTATTTATATTCTCCTTTTTATTGTAAGTATTATTTCATTCTCTCTCTCTCGCTCTCCCCTCCCTCCCTCTCTCCTTCCCTCCTTTTCTGTCTCTGTCTCTCTCTCTCTCTCTCTCTCTCTCTCCCCCTCTCTTCTTCTCTTCTTTACCCTCCCTCCCTCTGACTCTCTGGTTTTCTTAACCAGTTTTCCTGTGTATTGGTTTACTGGTCATTTCAAAGTATAACATAAAAAACTGAATCAACCAAGATTGTTACTTGCAATAAACAGAGATCTACCATGCCAAGTTTGACCAGAAAAGAAATTTATTAAGAAAGAATATGGGTAACACAGTCACCAGACAAGCAGAAAATTTAGGCTTACAAAATGGCAGCCCGAATCAAGAGCAAAGTTGATGTAGTATGAGTTCTTCAAAAAATTTGAGACCTGTTTGGTTTTAAATTATTCCTTGTTTGCTTTAAGGAATATATATTGTATTCATGGGGTGCATACATATGTAAATATATATGATTAATCATTTTAGGCATAGTGGTATATGTCTGTAAGTCCAGCACTCAGGAGACTGAGGCAGGAGGATTGCCATGAGTTCAAGACCAACCTGGACTACATAACCCTGGACTATATGACCCTGTCTCAAAAAAAAATTAATTAATTGTATTGTGAACTTTTTCTGTGTATTTACTGCCTTTTTGTTTGCCTCATCTTTTAAAGTTGTGGCATGTTAAAATTTCTTGCTGTAATTTTGGATTAATTTCTCCTTATAATTGTTTTGCTGTGGTATAGGTTCATACAAATGAATGATTTTTTTTTTTAAACTGTAGTAAGGAGGACTTTCAAGGGAAGTTACTGCAGTGGAAGTTTGTAGTTGGGGAGATAGATTTGGCTGAACTCCAGTTGGTTGCCTTTTTTTTTTTTTAATTGTGTAATTTTCTTCTTTATTCCCATTAGAGTTTTTCTCTTTGCTTTGTCAGGCACTAGGTTTGTAGCCTTGAACAAGTCATTTAACCCCTCAGTTTTCTTGTTGCAAAATGGGTCCAAGTATAGTACTTACTTTGTAAGTTTCTGCGAAAATTCATTGAGAAAATGTATGTGAAGAATCTTGCATATAATAGGTTTTCAGTAAATGCATTCAAAGTACTATTTTTACTTTAAGATTCTGTTACTCCCCCCCTTTTTTTTACACTATCTAATTTTAAATACTATTTATAATTCGAAGTGTGCTTAAAGGATATGGCAAAAATAGTTTTGAGTAATTTTTTTTTAAGTGGGTGAAGATCATGGAATGTTTGTCTTTCAAATTCAGGATCTAATAATTCTTTAGCACTTGGGAGAGCTATAAGTTACTGGGCTTTTTTTTTTTTTTTGTATCTACATTGATTACTGCATCCAAGTATCTTCGACATTATTGTATTTTTGTAAAATATTTGAGACAACTGAAAAAAGGGCAAAAAGCCAAAAAGCAACCTTTTGAGGTGCTTACTTTTCTAGAACATTTATCAGACCTCAAAGGATTGTAGTTATCAGCAAGTTTTCAACTTGTAGACTATGTAGACTACTAAATACATAGGATATAAAGAAGTGTCATGTATGTTTAGGGAAGCAGAAGTGTGTACTTTCTCCTCCTTTCTGATGACAGTTAAGACTTTTATTCCTGTTCTAAATTTTTATCATCCATTTATATAATGAACATGTCTTATGTGCTTTCTGTAGACCTGATACCTTAGATTTAAAAATATAGAGAGAGGGGCCGGGGATTTAGCTCAGTGGCAAAAGTGCCTGCCTGGCAAGCGTGAGGTTGTGAGTTCAATCCCCAGTACAAAAAAAAAAAAAAAAAAAAAAAAAAGACAATGTCAGCTGCGAAAACAGCATAAAAGTTTAAAAATATATGACATATGTATATTTTGTAACTAGACAGTCAAGGGTTGAGAGAGAAAACGTTTTGGAAAGTTCAAGTGGTCAGTCTTGGAGGACCTTGAAAGTCATGTTGAAGAATTTTGAGTTTACTCTGTAGATAAGTCAAAACCACTGAAGGCTTTTAAGGTTAAAAAGAGCAAGTTATGTACTGAAAACATATACAAGATACATAGGTTATATATAGGAAAATGCTTTAGCAGTGTTGAGAAGTAGAAAAATATAGTATTATGATTAAAACTTGAGCTCATTTAAGATATTACTTAGTATCATTGAATTAAGAGCTTTGAATATAGTTTTTCCCTGGGGTGTTTTAATGTACATATTACTTTATCAGTGATCCCTTACCAGCCCACCCTATATAAAATAAGGTTTTCCTAAATAAAATAAGGTTTTCCTTTCACTCTACGTTTATTTTCTTCCTATAGCACTTATTGCCACAGCTCTTAGTTTGTATAAGCATTTGTTGTTGTCTGTTCTCTCCCTGAAATTATAAAGCACTATAAGAGCAAGAACTGCATTTGTTCAGTACTTCTTCCAATAATTAGAACAGTGCCTGATTTGTAACCTTTAATACACTTTTTAAATGAGTGAATGAATATTCAAATCAAGATGACTACAATTTTTAATGTTATTTGTAAATAGGACATGGTCTTGGTGCTTTATATTGTTAAAAATTATTTTCCTTTTCCTCTAGAGTTTATATTCAGAGCACCAATCAAACTAAACAAGCCTGGGGAACATCGTGAGGAATATGAATGCCTGAGAAAGGTAGAGTATACATATTATTATGGCATTTACTTTCTTAAAGTAAATTGAAATAATTATGATTTATTGGATTTTGAAAAATTTACAGTGTACAACCTGTGTGTCCTCAGACTCTGTTATTCCATATATATGCCAGCCCAATTAGAGTGGGAATTACAACAGAAGTAAACTTTAACAACCCCTTTTTAGTTGTCTTTTCGAAAATAAATACAGCTCACAGGGCCTGTCACACACCTGTTATAACTAGCCACTAAGAATGGATTTTTGATACATTTAACAAGTGGCTTTGCTAGTAATTGCCTGTATTTTCTTATCTTGAAAGGTTACTTCAATGAAATATAGGTAGTATTATCTTTTATTGCTTTCATTGTATTAGAAAGTACTCCAGCAGGACTGTATTGGAGGTAAGAGGGTGATGACATAATTTCCTAATCAGAAAATTTTGCCATTTGCCATAGGAAGATTCTAGTGTTATTCATGTAATGTTAGTTTTGTTGTTTTCAAATTAATTATCTGGGACTCATCTATAGAAATAAGGCATCAAAAACTTCAGGAAAAAGAAGTTTGAGGTATGGTTAAAACATACAATGAATATTTAAATTTTTAAAACTGTATTACAGCCAAAGACACACTGTCATTAATTCCCTTCAGAATACTCCCCCTTCAGACACACTTAGACACACTTATCCCATTGTTCTTGCCCCTTTCTAAAGCAGTCATGGAAGTTCTTTCTCATGAGTTTCTTTAGTTACACTGGCATAGCTGCCTTGATGTCTTCCATCTATTCAAAATATTTACCTTTCACAGTCATTTTGACTTTGAGGAAAGGCTAGAAGTCACACAGTGCTAGTGGATAAAGTGGTTGAGAACACACTGTCATGTTTTATGAGCCTGTCTTTCCTCTGGATGGCACTTAGCAGCAGCATTAACCGTATTTTTGATGAAAAAGGACTTCCAGAGCTGCTACAGAAAGTGGCAAGAACAGTGGGATAAGTGTGTTCAAAGAGAGGTAGAATATTTTGAGGGGTAATAGCAGTGTGTCTTTTATTGTAATAAATTTTTAAAAAAACATTCACTGTATATTTCTATTATACCTCATACGTTGCTGAATTTGTATCATTCTTCCTTAGCCCTCTTCCTGCACTACCACTGCAGGTATTAATAGTAATAGTAATCAAATATAGTAGCTTTATAATTGATTAGGGAATTATTCTACGTGTGGATATTTAATATTTTATAAAGATAAATTATTCCTTAATCTGAATTATCATAAAACAAAAGTGAGATGATAATTATACTGTGCATTTTGTACAATTTGTATTTAATGAGGTCATGTTAAAAGGAAAAGATAATGGAAAACTGTACTTAATTATTATATACTGATTGACATTCCCTTTTAAATGAGGGTGTTAAATGTTGACTTGAAACTTTGTGATTCTTTCATATTGACATAGTGAGGTTTAAAATCATTTATGAAACTTTTTCTATACAGAAAGAAACTATTTGCAGGAATCACATCAAAAGAATCTCAGATTCTTAAATAAAATTTCAGAATATGCAGCTATTTATTTCTAATATGTCTTTTCAGAAACCATGAGAATGTGCAAATTTTAAAGCAGCCAGTTTGAAAATGTTCTTAAAGAGAAAACAAGGAGTCAGAAGTAGAAAAACGAAGTAAAGCACTGGCATAGTAAGAGAACTAGAATGGGAAGAATCCTTGAGAAACTGCTTTTGTCCTTGTTAGGAAGGAGGGACATAACAGCCATTTTAAATGTGCTAATGTTATGGGGTTGTTAAGTGAAGCTGGGACAATTGTGCATTGTTTAAATGAGATTGGGTTGGAGAAACACTCATGCCTATGTTACTTGGGTTGAATACAAGTTAGCTAGGGATCCCCCTCTCCCAGCCCAGGTACCCAAGTTATCCAATATGTGTGCAACCTGAAAAATTGAAATTTAAGTAAAAATATCTAAGGACACTTACCTGGCATATCCACATAAAGGAATACTATTCAGCAATAAAAAGGAATGAAGTATTCATACATGGTAGTACATGATACCAAGTGGATGATTCTCAAGAAGTTGTGAAGTAAGCCAGATCAAAGAAAGTTATTGAGTGGGGAATCTTTCTAGGTTCTTGATGTCCTAAACAAACAATTGAGCAGGACACCGTAGAGTAGAAGGGGATCAGTGATTTATTTGAGAGTGAAAAGACAATATACACCCCACAGAGTGTGAGCAGGCCAGTAAGAAGAGCTTACAGCGTTGAGGGGACTTGGTGTTGAGGGTTTTAAACTTCAAGGTTTGGGGTGGGAATGAGGATTTGGTCTGAGGTGTGACTTCTGCCTATACATGTTGTCTTAGTTACTTTTCACTCGTTGCCAAGACAAAATACCTGACGCCCAAAATTAGGGAAGGAAAGGTTTGTTTCTTACGGTTCTTGGGGAAGTTTCAGTCCACACTCAGTTGACTCCAAGGCGGCGTGGTGGGCTTGCCATTCATGGCGGCTGTCAAACAGCAAGGTGTACTGGCAAGAAAGAGAGGCGGAAGAGAGAAAGAGAAAGACCCACCTCCTTTACACTGTATCTCAGCTCCACTGCTGGGCAGGTGCAGCACTCACATCACCAATCCCAGCTCTAGACAATAAACCAATCACAAGTGCCAGACTCAGCCCCATCAAAAGTATATGAGGACTTGGGGTACATAGTATCACCCAATGCACCTGTTTTTACTCTGCCCTTTTGTGGGATGATGGAGGTTTTCACCTTTTATGACACTTAAAGGAACCATCCTGACATGGTGACCGAAGCCCATAGCGGGTCAAGTCTGCATAGTTAGTGACCTGGTCATTAGGGTTGGGGGTCAGGCCAAGGGTTGCAGAAGACCACTGGGCACATACTGGGGACTTATGGTGTATAAGCTAAATTACCTAGTTACCTTTTCCCATTGTATTTGGATCTGGGCATCCTGGGCCTGAGCTATTGTTTATCTCAGAAGGTAGATTTAGTCCTTGAAGTGCTGGCTTCAAGTGGGCCATCCCTTTTCTCCCCATGTGTTTCCTTAGTTACCTTATGTCTTATGTCTAGCATGGAAAGCAGGCTCCAAGGCAGGCCAGCTCCTCCCTTCTTCCCAGTCTTTTTCTTAGCTGTTGCTTGAACATGGTCATTGGACCATGGAGTCGTAGGAATATTGAATAATAGTAAATAGACATGAAGAATTTCGTTGGAGTGATGATTTCTAAAACCGATTTATGATGTGTTGTACAACTTTATAAATTTACTAGAAATCACTGAATTATACACAGTCTTGAAATAGATGAATTATATGACATGTAAAATATGCCTCAATAAAGTTGTAAAAAATTAAAAGACTAAATTTGGATGAAGAAATAGAGAAAAAAATGTCTTTTTCAGTAGTTGTTTTTCTTAGATTTTTTTTAAAGTACATGCTTGTAGTTAATGTTTACATCCTTTGTGTGGAGTTGGTACATGTACACAACACATTTTAATTCCTTTTTTCATCCCTTTTTCTCCTCCCTCCCTCCATCTCTTTATCCCCTTCCCCTTTGAGAAAGGTCCATCTCCCTACTTGCTATTATCTTTTATTTTGCTCTTTCTTCATACTTTGGGTTTCTCATTGTATTGGTTACTTTTCTCTTGTTGTTGAGGCAAAATACCTGATGCCCAACATTAAGGAAGGAAAGGTTTATTTCTTACAGTTTTTGGAGGTTTCAGTCTATACTCAGCCTGATCCAAGGTAGAGTGGTGTGGCTGAGGGGCAGCCGTTCATGGCGGCTGCAAGCAGCAAGAGTGAAAGGGCAAAAACAGGGAAAGCACGCCTCCTTCACTCCTTTATATTGTATGCCAGCTCCCCAGCCCCTGGGTGGGTGCAGCACTCACACCAGCAATCCCAGCACCAGACAATGAATGGATCACAAATGCTACACTCAGCTGCCTCCATGACTGCACGAGGCTTTGCGGGGGACAAACAAGCCGTAACACTCGTAGAAGAGAAACCATGGATATTTAAGCTTGCATGTCTTATTTATTTCACTTAACATTATAGTCTCAAAGTGCATCCATTTTTGTACAAATGACTCAAGTTTATCTTTCTTCACTGAAAAACATGGGACAGTAATTCATTGAGATTGATAATAAATTTCTCTGATCAATCATAAAAAACTCTAAGAAAATGAAAAAATAAGACAAAGACTGAGAGAAAAATACTTGTCACACATGACTGATAAAAGACTTGTATCCAGAATATATAAAGATCTATCAAAATTCAATATCAAAAAATTAATAACAGTACTCCATTGTGTGTAACTATCATACTTTATCCTTTCATCTGTTGATGGGCATATAGACCCCTTCCAAGATTTAGCTGTTATGAATTATGCTGCTAGAAGCATAGATGTGTATGTATCACTGCAATAGAATGTTTTTGAAGAGCAGAGGTTTTTACTCGGGATGAACTGTAATTAATACATTTTTTTTCCTTTTGTGCTATTAGTGTTATAGCTCAGAAATCTTTGCCCAGCCTAAGATTACAAAGGTTTTCTTCTATTCTTTTCTCTGGAAGTAGTGTAGTTTTAGATTTTATATTCAGGTCTATGATCTGTTTATTTGTATGTAGTATAGAATTCATGTGGGTATCTCAGTATTTCTAACACCAATACATTGAAAAACTATACTTTCTTTACTGGGTTGTCTGCACCTTTATCAAAAGTGGTTTCATTCCTAGACTCTGCATTCTGTTTGTACTATTGGATGTTTATTCTATACCAATCTCCTACTGCTTTGGTTATTTTTAATGAAGTCTGGTAGTGTTAGGCTTCCAATTTTGTTCTGTAAAGTTATTTTGGCTACTCTTGGTTCTTGTATTATCCATGTAAATTTTGTAACTTGCCAATTTCAACCAAAAAATGTTGGTAGAGTTTTGATTGGAATTGCATTAAATCTATAGGCTAATTTGGGGAGAATTGCATTATTAACAGTCTTCAGATCCATCAAAATGGTATGTCCTAAAAAATTGATATGTCGTGTTTATTGTTTAATTTCTCTCAGCAATATTTTACAGTTTCCAGTTTGTAAACCTTTTGTCAGCATAAAGTTCTGAAATATTAAGTTAAAAACAAAAGGCTTGGTGTGGTGGCATATGCCTGTAATCCCAGCACACAGGAGGCTGAGGCAGAATTACTGAGTTCAAGGCCAGCCTGTGCTAGAAAGTGAGTGTGAAGCCATCCTGAACTGCTAGTAAAACCCTGTCTCAAAAGGACAGAAAAAAAGTGCCAAATATTTGGTTAGAGTTTTTATATTTTAATTTATGTTTTAGTATTATAAATGGTACTTTAAAAGTTCTAGTTTTTAATTTTTGATGCAAACGTGTAGGAATATAATTTTTATATTTTGATATTCTATCCTGTAGCCTTCTTAAACTCATTTAGTAATTTCGGTACCTTTTTTGTAGTCTAGTAAATTTTCTTCTTTCTTTTTTTCTTTCTTTCTTTTTTTTTTTCCCTGTCTTTTTGAGACAGGGTTTCATTATGCAGTTCAGGCTGGTCTTGAACTCACTTTGTAGCCCAAGCTGGCCTTGAATTCACAGCAATCCTCCTACCTCAGCCTCCCAAGTGCTGAGATTACAGGCATGCACCACCATACCTGGCCAAGTCTAATAAATTTTCTATGTGGAGGATTATGTGTGAAAGTAATGGCTGCTACTATTGTAGGACCTTACTATTAGATTTTAAGATTTACTTCATTGGTATAGTCATCAAGAGAATGTGGTACTGGCATAATGAAAAGACATATCAACCAGTGGAACAGAATATAGTTTTTGAAATACTCATATATCATTGTGCGGATCAGCTCAGGTTACTATAAGTGAAAACTATAGACTGGGAAACACCAGATACTTATTTTTCACAGTGATGGAGGCTGGGAAATCCAAGGTGCAGATTTTTCATCGAGTGAGAGCCTTCTTCTGGTTTGTTGAGGCTGATTTCTCCTTGCTTCCTCACATGGTAGAAAAGAGAAAAGAGGAAGCAGATTCTCTATCCCTTCTTATAAGAGCATTAATTCCATCATGAGGACTCCACACTCATGACCTAATTATGCAGCCTCCACTACCATCACATTGGGAGTGAGAGTTTCAAAATACAAATTTTGGGAGGACATGCATTCCATAACAATAGTCAGTTGGTGTTCAGAAACAATAAAAGTAATTTAGTGATCAAAGGTCTTTTGACAGTGGTGCTAGAATAAACATTTTGAATAAGTTAATCTTGATCTCTGCTTTATACCACATATTAAAAAGTGATTCGAAAGACTAAATGTAAAAGCTAAAATTATGCAGGAAAAAAAGAAAAACTAGGATCTGAACCACAGTTTTGCTTGAAAATCCAGGCTCTTTAGTATTTAATCTCTTTCAGAAATAATCACTGAGCCAAGATTTTCTGGTCTATAAAATGGTGATAAATACATTGAGAATCCTAAGGATTAAATGAGATAAGCTTTATAAATCTAATACCTGGAACTTAGAAGAATTCACCAAGTAGCAGCTATTGATCTTTCTTTCCCTCCCTCTTTGCCTCCCTTTCTCCCTTCCCAATCATGGGAATTGATTTAGGTTGTACAATCCTGCAATGAAGAGGCAGGGTTTTTTGTTGTTTTCTTTTCTTTCTTTTTTTTTTTTTTGGTACCGAGAATCGAACTCATGACTTCATACTTGCCAGGTAGTCACTGTGCTGCTGACCTATGTCCCAGGCCCTGAAGAGGTAGTTTTGCTAGTAACACAAGTCCTCTGTCAAAAACTTTGCTAGTAGTAATAAAAATTATTAGTAACACATGTATAGCAGGAGGATCACATGTTTGAAGCCAGCTTGGGCTACACAGCAAGACTGTCAAGAGAAAAAGGAAACAAAAGGATACATTCTAAGTCTAGAATGTAGTATGTAAACACTACTAAATACAAAAAAAAAACTCATAAAATTTATTATTTTATTTTTTTCAAAATAGTGTATACTTATATACATACTTACATATACACACATACATGCTGAGGGTCTATCTTATGCATCTAGGATATTTAGCAGCAATCCCAAGCCTCCATGCACTAACTAAATGCTGATAGCACAAACACCTGACTTTCCAAGTTGTGACAATTAAAAATGTCTTCAGACATTGAAACTGGATTCATGACAACTTCTGTTGTTGCTCATGAGAGCTAATGCAGTGTCTCTGGCTTTCTCTGACCATTTCTACTCTCTCCTGGTCCAGTGCAGTTGCATTTGGCTTGTGGGAATAAGGAGAGTTTTTAGAGTTAGCTGTTTTTGGTCTATGTAAATAAGCCTTTTTTTAAAAAATGCAGAGCAGTTACATTTTAAGCTATAAAATATATGTTTGGTAAGAGCCAACTAAATGCAGATTCAAGAGGGTTATATCTAATAAGAAAAACAGTCTTAAAACTGCTATGTGATGTTTGTTTTAGACTACAGGGTGAAATAGTTTTTAAGTTTAGAATTGCCTAACACTATTCTCTCTGTGTAATTTATATATTTTAGCTGAGAGAAGAAAAGTTACAAGAGGAGAAAACCTCTGAAGATCAAATTTACAAGCTGTTACCAGAAGATACAGAAACAGGGAAGAAGAAAATGGAGGAACAGAAAAAAAGAGATGAGCCATTAGTAGTAAAAACAAATCTGGAACATGTAAGTAGATCACCTTTTTGATTGACATCTGCTTCAAAAATCAGAATTAGTTCAGATGATATGAATCTGAAAGTCCTGTGTTGGTGACCTAGGAGACCAGTCACCATCACTAACTGTGTAACTTTAAGAATAGTGAAGAACTTAGCATCCAGCTGAGAGTTGGAGAAAATAATTTTTGAATGAGACTTTGAGACTTGTGGAAAGATTAAGGGAAGCAGCAGGGAAGCCTAGTGTAGTATACTATGTGAGCTATATGTATATTGTCTTAGTTACTTTTTTCTTGTTGTTGAGACAAAATACCTGACGCCCAAAATGAAGGAAGGAAAGGTTTATTTCTTACAGTTCTTGGAGGTTTCAGTCCATACTCAGCTGGCTGCAAGGCAGGGTGGAATGGCTGAGGGTCAGCCATTCATGGCGGCCACAAATAGCAAAAGTGTGAACTGGCAAGAGACATACCTTCTTCCTGCCCTTACATTGTATGTCAGCTCCACCCACATCATCAATCCTAGCACCAGACAACAAACCTACCACGAATGTTAGACTCAGCTGGGTCCATCCATGATTACATGAGGCTTGAAGCAGGGCCATCAAAACACAAACCATAACATATATTGTCATTTTGACTTACATATCAATGTTTGACATTTGAGTTTGATGCATCTCTTATCTTCAACTAGATATCCTTAAAGCTTTTATTTTCCTTTCCCTAAGCAAAACAGTACTTAATCTAAAAAAGTATGTCTTCAGTATTAGATACTTGGTCTAACTTAATCTAATTAGACTATTATTGTAATTGAATCTAATCTTGCCTCAATTTTTTTCATACTTATCAAGTAAATTAATGGCAAAGAGTGTAATTTGTGTATTTATATAAGAAAGCACCTTTGGAAGATCCATTAATTATTCTCAAATGGATGGATAATTACAATTGAACCTTGTTTCTTTAGTAAATCATATTGAATTGGACATCTGTTGCTTGCAGTATGTAATGACATATTTTCAGAATCATGTCTTTTAAGATACTGTGATTTGGGCTTGTTATATTTCAGATTATCTTCTCTCTCACTCTCCCCCCTTTTTTTTTTTTTTTTGGTGGTACTGGAATTAAGCTCAGGGCTTTTTCACTGAGCTATATCCTCAGCAATTTTTTTTTTTTTTTTTTTTTTTGAGACAGAGTCTCATTAAGTTGCTGAGTCTCCCAGGCTGGGTTCAAACTTGCAAATGTCCTGCTACAGTTTCCCAGATTAGTGAGATTATAGGTATGTGCCACTATGCCTGATTTGCTTTTATATTTTTGAGGACTTTTAAATGATCCTAATTTTGCTTTCAGTGTTTTAAGTGTTGTTTTGTTTTGTTTTTTGTTGTTGAGCAAATAATTTCATTTAGTTTAGCCACAGCTACATTCAGAATGGGACCCCAGTGGTTCCAGTGCAAAACCAGCTGGAAGGATTCTCATCTTTACATCCTAGCTTACATTCCCAAATCATAAGGGAGTAGAGCTGTTTGCTTTCCTAAAGTTACATACTCTGTGCTTTTCCTCTTCAGTGGGCATTTTCAACAGCTTCCCATTGAAAGGCTATTCTTCTCTCTGTTGAGTTCAAAAGGTGTCACCTTCATGCAACCTATAGGAACTCCTCACTTATTTCTCCTCCCATCATCCACTGTCCCTTCTTTACCCCTCACACTTTGTAACTGTCACAGAACATATTTCTTTGAGATATTAATCCAGCAGTTGCTTGACAAGACAAAGAAAAATAACTTAAGATTAATTGGAGTCAGTGAACAAGGAGAAGATACTACAAATGACATTAAAAACATCCTTACAGACATCATGTCAGAAAATTTTCCTGGTAGGGAAAAAGAATTTGACATACAAATAAGTGAGACATATAGAACTCCAGTTAGCAGTGATAAAAAAAATACATCCAGGCATATCATAGTCAAGATTCCAGAAATTCAACACAAGAATAAAATTTTAAAAGCTGTTAGGGAAAAGAAACAAATCACCTATAAAGGAAAGCCCATCAGAATTACAGTGGACTTCTCAGCACAAACTCTGAAGTCAAGGAGAGCTTGGAATGAAGTACACCAAGCTCTAAAAGAAAACAACTTTCAACCCAGATTGATGTATCCCACAAAACTCTCTTTCAAAATAGAGGGAGAAACAAAATACTTCCATGATAAGGAACAGTTGAGGAAATTCATGACTACTAAACCAGCACTCCAAAATATTTTGAAGGACATTTTAGAAAGGGATGATAAGTACTACAGCTCCACAAACCCCAATAGAAGGAATCCACCAGGAAAAAAGAAAACAACATGACAAAGATAAGTCAATACGTATCAGTTTTAACCATCAGTGTTAATGGTCTTAATTCATTAGTCAAAAGACATAGACTGGCCGAATGGATCAAGAAGCAAGATCTAATAATATGCTGTCTACAAGAAACACATTTAATTCAAAAAGATACTCATAGACTGAAAGTTAAAGGATAGAAAACAATACTGCATGCAACAGGAGTCCAGAAAAAAGCAGAGGTAGTTATTCTGTTTGCAGATAAAGTTAATTTTAAGCTAAGACTGATTAAGAGAGACAAAGAAGGTCATTATATATTGGTAAGGGAACAATCTAAGAGGAAGAGATAATAATGCAACAAATACTAGTCCACCCAGTTATATAAAACAATTATTAATTGACATGAAAAATCAAGCAAGCCTTAATACAACTGTATTGGGAGACCTCAATACATTGCTGTCACAAAAAGACAGGTATGGAGTTCTTGGGATCCACTGGGTAGAGTATCATGTCATCTGAAACAAAATCAATGTATATAAAAAATTAGTTGTGACAGTCAGAGAAAAAGAATTTTGAGTAAAATGTAACTTTTTCAGGGTCACCTTCAGATTTTATTTTTAATGTGAAATGTTCATTTGAAAACAATTGTGTTAACAGATAATGCTTCATGTCTGTATTTTTTGTCTTAAATAATTTTCAGGAATATCCAATATGCCGATGATTGTTGCTGTTTTGTTGGTTGGGGTGAAATTGCTATGTTTTGATTTCTTGTTTTCCTTTTGTCTAAAATTAAAAAAAAAAAAGGTAGCCTATCATGTATATTGGACTATAGAAGAACAAAGATTTAAAGAGTGCAGAGTATTCTCACTAGTGTGATACCTCACACATCCATGTCTACAGCTGTCATTTTGTTAATTATTTAATCATTAGATAACCAGTCAGTCATTAGACAATTAGACATTTTTATTTATCCAAAAAGGAAGTTTTTTTTTTTTTTTTTTTTTTTTTTTTGCGGCACCGGGGATTGAACTCATAGCCTCGCACTTGCCTGGGCAGGCGCTTAAGGCACTGAGCCAAACTCCCGGCCCTGGTTTTTTGAGGCAGGGTCGCACTATGTAGCTCAGGCCGGCCTTGTGCTCGCGTTGTAACTCAAGGAAGTTTTTAAAAAACTTCATTTGCTCTTACAAAATGTATTGTCTAATAAAGAAGATAAATTCCTAAATAAAAAGTTACAGTTTAGCGTGATTAGTTGCTATCCATGGATAGAAAAAGATTCTCATTCTTGTTGTGTAAGAGGTATATATAAAGAAAAAGATTTTGATTTTGGAATTTTAGGTGTAAATTGAAAAACTCTAAAAAGGAACTCTGAATGAAAATGGAGATAAATGAATGCGTATAGATAAGATAGAAAAAAATACCTGTAGGAGAATTTTGAAGTCTTTACAGAGACTATGACCTTCTAAGATGATTGTGAAAAGCTAATGTGTAGTTTATAGGCAGAGAATGCAGATAGGGAAGTTAAGGCAAAGAGAATAGCATGCTCAAAAGAATAGAGGTTTTGAAAGACTGGGTACATGTAGAGAGTAAAAAGTAGTCTGCTTGTATTAGAGTTCAAATTCTGTGTGTAGGAACTGGTGGGAGAAAAATCATGAAAGAAGATTGGGTCTAGTTTGTGAAGGTTGTGAATTTACTTAAGAACTAGTAAGTTTTAGCCATTTATTAACTCTATGGTCATAGGCAAATTAAGTACTTAGAGTCTGCTTGACAAAGGTGAAAAACATAGTGATAAATCTCTGTTTTAATGGGACTGAAAAAAGAATAAATGAAGTAAATATTTAGAAATATTGGAGTACCCAATGTTATTATGACTTTGAAGCAAGGGAAATAACAGTCACAGATGAGATTGAGGTTTCTAGAGGGTTGGTAGTAGAGTTTACAGAAGAGAAATAGTGTTTGATTTTGGATATTCTGAATTTGAGTTACATTTGATATTGGGATCTCCAGGAGGCATTTGGTAACTTAGATTGGAACTTAAGAAAAGTGTCTTAGAGATTTGAACCTATAACCTACTCTCTACAAGTCTTAGAGATCTGAACCTATAACCTAGGGTAGATTCCATAGAAACCCCAAATAGACAACCTTGTCTCTTTTATCTCCCTCTCAGAGCCTTGCGCGTCTCTCAGATTCAGAGAATGAAGAACCTTCTCGAGGCCAGATGACACAGCCACATCGCTCAGCATTTGTTTCCAAGAACAACTCCTACTCTATAGCTTTCCTGGCAGGGTAAGAAACTAATTCAGCCAGGGTTCTTTGATTTGCTAGTGTGAAACAAAAGGGAATGGGTGAGCAAAGTTATTTATTATAGCTGCTTTGGGGGAGGTGGAAGAGGTACAAAGAAGTGGGAAGTTGGTTATCTTTTTTCTTTTTCTTTTTCGGTACCAGGAATTGAACTTGGGGCCTTATGCTTGCCAGGCAGGCGCTGTGCTGCTGAGCTGTATCCCCAGCCCAGGAAGTGGGTTTTGAAATATGAATTAGATAGAAGGACTGACCTAAACTTTTAAAAGAAAAGCATTATCTGTCCATTTCTGGTATCCATGGGGTAGAATTGTGTTCATTTTTCTGCTGCAATCTGTGAACCTTTTATTCTGGGAGGAAGCAACAAAGCCTTCTTGAGTGTGACAGTATCTGGAATTTAGGAAGTGAAGCCAGAGTGAATTTCATTTTAAATAGATCTAACTATGTGTTCATGGGTTTCAGGGAGACAAACTGATAAGTCTTTAAGACTTTTGGTCATTTGGACTTTGTAGGTCCTAGGGAGGAAAGGAGGGAGGAAATATGTGGATACTGGATAATGGAGGAGGGTGGCTGGTGAAGGGCTAGATGGAGGGAGGGAAGAAGAAAGGAGAGGGAGGGAGGGAGAGAGAGGAAAAGAAAAGGAAAAGAGAAGAAAAGAAAAAAACTATTTAGTAGAAATTTTGGGAACAGTTACTATATACTATGCTCTGTTTTAATATAGAGCTTCAAAGGCACAGTGTTTACCCCTATTTGTTATTTTTTGCTCACCTTCATCCCTAAGGTTTATCTCCTCCTTCCTGTCAGTACTAGGTAATGGCTCTGTCTTACTGCTTCTGTGGACATATCCCAGGACCCTTTCTGTCTTAAAGACTTTACTCCTGGTCACTCATAAGTAAGACATAAAGAAACTACAAAAGTTTCAGAGTATTGAAAATGCTTACTACTGTGAGCCCTGGTGTAGCGTCCATTCGTGAATCCTTTTTGTGTATATTCTTTTGGAGTAGTGTGATTTTCTTCTGTTAAAGAGTTTTAAGAGTAAAGTTAATGAAATATTCCTTTCCCTTAAATTCCTCCCCTTCTCTAAGTAATAGCAGCTACCTCTCTAGGAAGGCCTCTGCTAGAATATTTACTCATTTGACATCTGTTGAATAGCCATTGTTATCATAGTTAATTAAGATTAATTGATATTATCAGGACCTAGTATGTGGGTATGTCTTTGCCATTTACGATGAATATGAGACTGTTGCATTTTGCATATGAGCTTAAACTGTAGATGCCCTCCAAAAGTGAAACACTGAAGATTGCTTTACTAAAACCTGCCACTGCCTGATCGTGAGTATGGATACCACCCCACTTTAAAGCAGGTGTATATTATTGATTATAAAAGGAATACAGCTGGGAGTGGTGGTGCATACCTATAATATCAGCTGCTGGGGAGGCTAAGGCAGGAGGATTGCAAATGTGAGTGTAGTCTGTGCAATGTAGCAAGACACCATCTCAAAAATAAATAAGATAAAAAAGGGCTCTACTGAAAAGAAAATCAAATCAGTCATTTTAACCAAATCACAATAAATACTCCCTGAAGCTAATAAACATTATTTTATGAAATCTGTGATTAAAATTTCATAATTTGAAATAACCTTAAAATAAATTTATATTAAAATACAAATAGGGTATCAAGGGAAAATTGCCCCAATTAGTTGGAGTAGATATTTAGCCGGTGAATTATTTGTCACCAGGTACCTTACCTTGTGCCCTTATAATTCATTCTTTTAAAGAGAGGTAGCAGATTTATTTGTCATTACTTAAAATGCCTTGCAAATTCTTCTCTAATGGACAAAATTACAAAGCCTAGACTGAGGGATTGTGCTTTTGATTATTTATGTCTTTGGAATTTTATTATATGCTTTCTTTTTCTTCTGTTAGCCCATCTTTGCCATACTGTTTGTCACTGAACCACAATTGGACTAATCAATAGGAAAACTTTAACTTTAGACTTTACTGTTGAGAAATGTTTGTGGCTGGGTACCAGGTTCACACCTCTAGTTTCAGCTATTTGGAAGAGTTGAAGCAGGAGGACTGCAAGTTTGAGCCTCGCCTGGGCAACTCAGCAAGACCCTACCTCTGAATAAAAAATAGGAAGGGCTGAAGATACAGCTTAGTGGTAAAGCACCCCTTTCTTCAGTCCTCAGTGCTACCAAAGGGGAAAAAAGAAAAGGAATATTTGTGATTTCTGTATTTCAGGGTTCATTTTTTTCCTACTTATAGTTGGATGAACTGAATTATTAGTAACATTATTAAAATAATTAATTGAGTCCTTTCCATCTATAGACACCCTAGGAAGGATCTTTAATCTCTCTTCCCAATGCCATCATGTCTAAGAGTCTCCCAAAAGCCTAGACAACTGTGGAAGCTCCTCACTAGAGGATTCAACTTTGAAACAGCAGATAAAACTCTGAGAAGCAAAGGGGAACATTCCTAGACTGTGTAGTAATGAGATCCAAACTCTGCTCAGATTTTTTGATTCATAATTTATGCTACTGTGGAGTAGATGGATACAGCCATGAGTACAAGACCCTATGGATGGAAGCGTTTGAAGCCAAAGAGTGCTGTGTCAAGAGGATTCTCTGACCAGGTGCCCACTTGACTGTTAAGGATACTTAAGAACATCACCTAAGAGATTTTTTTGAACAGTAAGGAAAACTTAAAGTGATTTAATTCATGACTGACCAAGGCAATGCCAAAAAGAGTGCCTTTGCTTTTGTAACCTTTGACAACCATGAATGAATACTAGTGTTGTGCAGAAATACTATATTGTGGATAGCTGCAGCTATAAAGTAAGGAGAGCTCTATTGAAGCAGGAGATGATTAGTGATTTGTCTAGACAGAAAGGTCACAGTGGTTCTGGAAACTTTGGTGGTGGTTATGGAGATGATTCTAATGGCAATGACAGCTTTGGTCATGGAAAATATTCAGTGATTGTGGTGGTCTTTGTCACAGTCGTGATAGTCGTGCATATCGTGGCAGCAGGGTTGTGGGCTAGAGCTAGGGCTAGTGACCATGTTGAAAAAACTTCTATGTTGTGAAGTTGCTTTATTAGCCTTCTAATATATTAGAAATATCTTGCGCTATAGATTCTATAAAGAAAAGTTTGTGTGTCCCACTCAGTAGAAAGTAGTCATGGTTATCTAATTTTGTTTCTAATGTCTAGATACTATAAGCCAGAGTCTGTAATTGAGAGTGTGGCACATTAAGAGATCCACAGTAGCTGTGCTTTCTTCAAGTTGTGTGTATAAGGATAGAGATAGAGACTGACTGGCAAAGACTCTGATGCTAAGTGAATGCCTAGTCAGTAGCAGTGAATTAAAAATACAGATCTCCTAAGAAATACATCCCTCTTCCTTAAAATGATCAAATGGAATACAAAAGTTCACAAGTAACAGAAACCAGGAAGACATATAAGTGGTATTATATTGGAGAACTATCTCTAGAATTGATGAACAGAAGCAAGGCTAGAGAGGCCAGGCCTATCCTAGGGGAGGACTAGGAGAGGAAGTATCCATGTGACCTGGAGTGAAATAGTTGTCCTCCTTTTGTTTCATCTGTGTAAAGTGGAGGTTGTTATTCCTTACCTCATTTCACTTAACAGTCAGGTTAATCCTGCAGACTTTTAATACTTCCATTTTATAGCTAAGGAAATTATAGTTCAAAGAGGTGAACTAACCACCTTAGCTCCAGAACAACTTTTGGGATAGGTTGAGGCCTCTGTCACCAATGTATTGTAGTTTAGCTCTCCCTGTACTCTGTCCTGCTCTACCTCCTGCATTCTAACCCAGATATGCTGATCCTGAGACCACTGTCCAATAAACTACCTCCCTAACTAAAGACACACGCACACACAGACATACACACAAACACATGTACACACATTAAGTAACTCACCTAAGAACTTTCAACTCAGTAGAATGATAGAAATGGAATTGGGACCCTGTGAAAAAAAGGCCCTGTACTTGAATCTTTGTCTTGATCTGCTTTTGCAACAGAAGGTTGCTTTCCTTCTGTTTTTAAAATCATTTATACCCTAACTTGTTCCAAAAAATAAGGTAAAAAGCTATCCAGTTATACTGCTGTTTGAGGAAACTCACATCCTTTTGCATTATGCTAGGTTTTTTACAAAACAGCTATGAAAACAAAAGTATTCCTATTTATCAGCAAAAGTGTATAGTACTCTCCCTTTAACTGTCAGGGGTAAATTCCAGGACCCACAGTGGATGCTTAAAGTCATGGATAGAGCTGTGTGCTCTATATGCTGTTTTTCTTCATATATATATATATATATATATATACACACACACACACACGACTCACAACCAGACACAAGGTCCAGGTGGTGCCACACTCTGGGGTGTGCTCTGCCTAGCCGCCTGGGTCCCAGAAGTCTCGGCCCTCACCCAGTAAGGCAGAGGCTCCAGCAGTACAGTCTGGGAGTGCACCCTCAATGGCTGCGCAGAGGATCCAGCTATACCCAGTCCTGCGTCTCAGCGCAACCCACCAGGGGAATGCCTGGCCAGCCTCGCAGGACACAGAGGTACTGAACCCAGCCCAGCCCAGAGCCCCAGAGCTGCTCATCAGGGACTGGCTAGCGTAGCTGCAGGGCCTTAGAGAACTTGAGCTCTGCCCATCACAGCACAAGGCTCAAGCTCCATTGTTCAGGGTTGCGGCCTGCACAGCAGGTCCTAGAGGTTGTGCACCCACCCAACCAGGAGCAGGGCCCCAACACTATATGCCTGAGACTCACCTGGGCTTGCCTGGCATGGCGCTCCAGAGGTTCTGAATTCGCAACCAGAATCGAGGTCCGGGTGGCGCCACACTATGGGGTGCGCTCCGCCTAGCCGCCTGAGTAGGAGGTCTCGGCCCCGACCCAGCAAGGTGGAGGCTCCAGCAGCAGTCTGGGAGTGCGCCCTCAATAGCTGCACAGAGGATTCAGCTCTACCCAGTCCTGCATCTCAGTGCAACCCACCAGGGGAACGCCTGGCCAGACTTGCAGGACACATAGCCCAGCACCCCAGAGCAACCCAACAAAGTACATCGGGGAACACATGGCCAGCCTCACAAACCACAGAACACAAGGGTCCAGTGCCATAATCTGGGAGTGTGCCCCAGCTAGCCATGGGGATATTGGAGAAATGAAGCTCTACCCAACAGAGTGTTCTGGTACAGTTCATTGGGAGGCTGCCTGCCTAGCCACACAGATCCCAGAAGAAAATGACAAAACGAAAAACTAAGAGGCAGTCTGAATCCCCCAGCCCACTGAGAACAAACCCAAGAGACACTGAAGTAGAAGACACTGGGTGTCACAAAACTGAACTTTCTGAAATGATAGCAAATGAAGTAAAGAAACAACTCCATGAAGCTATAGAGAAACTAAAATCGGAAATAATCTCTCAGCTAAAAAATGAGATGACAATTATTATGAAAGAAATGTGGGTATCTAAAGAAGATCAAGATAAAAAATAGAAGAACATGAGAAAATGATGGACACTTTGAATGAACAATATAAGACAGAAATAGAATGCATGAAGCAGATTCAAAGGGAAATTCTGGAAATGAAAAATTCCATGGAAAGTTTGAAAAACCACTTGAATGAAGCTGAAGATAGCATCTCAGACCTTGAAGACACCATGGGAGCTTATGATCACGAAAGAAAAAAATCTCTTAAAAATAATAAGGAACCAAGAAACAACAATTCAGCAGCTGCAAGATGATGCCAAGAGAAATAACATAAGATTAATAGGCATAAATGAAAAACCAGGGCTCAATACTAATGACCTGCGAAGACTATTCGCAGAAATAATAGCAGAAAATTTTCCAAAATGGGAAGAGAATCTGATATACAGAGAAGTGAGGCATACAGAAACCCAGTTAACCATAACCAAAATAAATCTTCACCCAAACATATAATAATTAGGGTATCAGAAATACAGCACAAGAACAAAATACTAAAAGCTGTCAGAGAAAAGAAAGAGATCACCTATGAAGGAAAGCCTATCAGAATCACAGCAGACTACTCAACACAAACCTTTAAGTCAAGAAGATCTTGGAGTGAAGTATTTCAAATACTGAAAGAAAACAACTTTCAACACAGATTGATGTACCTGCAAAACTATCCTTAAAAATTGATGGAGAAATAAGATACTTCCATGACAAAGAACAACTGAAGAAATTTATGGCCACCAAACCAACACTACAAAGAGTACTTAAAGACACTCTAGAAAGAGACAAAGATAGCTACAATCTTAAGAACAACAACAAAAGGAAACCACTAAGCTGGGCAAATAATTAAACAGAAAATGTAGAAGAACACCAACAGAAAGATATCATGACAGGGATGAGTCAGTACATATCAGTTATATCAATCAACGTAAATGGTCTCAACTCACCAATAAAAAGAAACAGACTGGCAGAGTGGGTTAAGAAACAAAATCCAACAATACGTTGTGTACAAGAAACACATTTCACTCAAAAGGAAATTCACAGACTAAAAATCAAAGGCTGGAAAGCAATACTCCATGCAACAGGAACCCAGAAAAAAGCAGGGGTAGCTATTATATTTGCAGACAATGTGAACTTTAAACCAAAAATGATCAACAGAGGTAAAGAAGGTCACTACATACTTGTTAGGGGAAAACTTCAAGAGGAAGAGATTACAATCATAAATATATATGCACTGAATATGGAAGCACCCAACTATGTAAGACAATTTTTAATAGACACGAAAAACCCAATAAGCAATAATACAATTATAATACCTCACTGTCACAGAGAGACAGATCAACCAAACAAAAAATCAGCAAAGAAATAACAGAACTGAATCAAACTTATGAACAAATGGACCTAGTAGATGTGTACCAAGTATTCCACCCATCAACATCAGAATACACATTCTTCTCAGCTGCACATGGGTCACTCTCTAAAATAGATCACATACTGGTCCACAAAACATGCTAAGTAAATGCAAAGGAACTGAAATAATTCCATGCATATTATCTGACCATAGCACAGAAAAATTGGAAATGAATGACAAAAAACCCCACAAGAACCCCCCAAACACATGGAAATTAAATAATACTCTCCCAAATAACCAATGGGTCACAGAAGAAATTAAACAATATCTACAATTGAATGAAAATACAAATACAAATTACTGGAACCTGTGGGACACAATGAAAGCAGTCCTCAGAGGGAAATTTGTAGCACTAAACTCACACATCAGAAAAATGGAAAGAACACACATAAACAACTTAATGCTGCACCTCAAACTTCTAGAAAAAGAAGAGCAAGTCAAGTCCAAAACCCAAAGAAGGGAGGAAATTATCAAGATCATAGCAGAAATTAATGCAATTGAAACTAAGAAAACAATACAAAGAATTAATGAATCAAAAAGTTAGTTCTTTGAAAGAGTAAATAAAATTGATAAAACCCTAGCCAACCTTATCAAAAAGAGGAAAGAAAAAACTCAGATTCATGCAATAAAAAATGAAAAGGGTGAAATCACTACAGACCCTGTGAAAATACAGATCATCAACACCTACTTTGAAAACCTTTATTCACATAGATTCGATAACACAGAAGAAATAGACAGATTCCTAGAAACTTATGAATTACCAAAGCTGTATCAAGAAGGTGTAAAACTGCTGAATAACCCAATTTCAGCTAATGCAATTGAAAATGTAATTAGAACCCTACCAACAAAGAAAAGCCTGGTCCCTGATGGATTCACCACTGAATTCTACAAGAAATTTAGGGAAGAGTTAATGCCAACAATCCTCAAACTCTTCCATGAAATTGAAAGGGAAGTAAGTCTCCCTAACTCATTCCTGGAAACAAGTATTACCCTAATACCAAAACCAGAGAATGACCCAACCAAAAAAGAAAATTACAGGCCAATCCCCTAATGAACATAGATGCAGAAATCCTCAATAAAATACTGGCAAATAGAATACAGAAAGTTACCGGAAAGATTATACACCATGATCAAGTGGGATTCATCCCAGGAATGTAGGGATGGTTCAACATATGAAAATCAATAAATGTAATACACCATATCAACAGGGCCAAGGACAAGAATCACATGATCATCTCAATAGATGCAGAAAAAACTTTTGACAAAATCCAACACCCATTCATGATAAAAACCCTAGAAAAAATCAGAATAGATGGTCTCTACCTCAACCTGATAAAAGCCATATATCATAAACCAACAGCCAACATCTTACTAAATGGAGAAAAACTGAAAACTTTGAACCTAAAATCAGGAACAAGACAAGGATGTCCATTATCACCACTCCTATTCAATATAGTTCTGGAAATATTAGCCAGAGCAATTAGACAAGAGAAAGAAATAAAGGGAATAAGGATAGGAAAGGAAGAAGTAAAATTATCACTCTTTGCAGATGATATGATACTCTACATAGAAGACCCCCAAAAATTCATTAAAAGACTTCTAGATGCAATAACCAAATTCAGCAATGTTGCTGGATACAACTTCAACACTCAAAAATCAATAGCATTCCTGTACACAAACAACAAAGTCACTGACAGAGAAATAAGGGAAACCACACCCTTTACTATAACATCCAAAAAAAATGAAATACTTAGGAATCAATCTAACAAAGGAAGTAAAAAATCTATACAGTGAAAATTACATTACTCTGAAGAAGGAAATTGAAGAAGATTTCCAAAAATGGAAAGATATTTCCTGTTCATTGATAGGAAGAACAAACATCATGAAAATGGCCATTCTCCCAAAATTATTATACAGATTTAATGCAATCCCAATCAAAATATCACTTTCCTATCTCACAGAGCTAGAGAAAGCATTCCTGAAATTCATGTGGAACCAGAAAAGACCTAGAATAGCAAAGGCAATTCTGGGCCACAAAGGTAAGGCAGGAGGCATCACAATCCCCAACTTGAAACTATACTACAAAGCCACTGTGATAAAATCAGCATGGTACTGGAATCAAAACAGACCTGAAGATCAATGGAATAGATTAGAAGATACAGCCACAACTACAAACACACTCAGCCACCTCATCTTTGACAAAGGGGCCAAACATGTACATTGGAAGAAAGATAGCCTCT